>JAURVB010007129.1:0-41761 GCA_033002965.1 Piper betle
GATACATGATTTGTGGTTGACTAAACATGAAATGCAGACTACAGAAGAAGATTGTGGGGAAAATGAAGAATTTGACAAGATTAGTGAAGATTTTGACGAAATAGAAGATGAAGGTGAAGCCGTACAAATATCCGAATCGTTTGAAAATATGACTCCTTGTTTGGGCATGGAATTCTCTTCAGAAAAAATAGCATATGACTTTTATAACCAGTATGCAAGAAGACAAGGGTTTAGTATTCGAAAGGGTGGGTTTTATCGTTCAAGAAAGACGAAATGTATCATAACTCAAAACTTTGTCTGTTCGAAAGAAGGTAAAAAAGATATGAATGACAAGAGGCAGATGGGGAGAGAAGTTAAAAGGCGTAGAGAGACTAGAGAAGATTGCAAAGCGTATATGAGAATACATCTAAGCAAGTGTGGAGTGTGGAAAGTAGAAATTTTTTGGATATTCATAGTCATAACTCCTCTACTACAACTAAAGTTGGTAAGCTTCGGTCTCATAGTCGACTGTTTGAATCTTGCAAGAATATGATTGATTCACTGCATCAAACAGGAATGAGACCATCATCCATCTCTAAAGTTTTGAATGCACCTTCTAATAGCGTCAACATAGACAGAGTGATGCGCCAAGCTTGCAGCAGCCATGTGAAAAGCACCCATTGAGAATGATGTTGGGCGACAATGCTTAAGTATTATTAAGTACTTTCAAGAGAAAAAATGTGAAAGACAATTACTTCTTCTTTGAAATTGAATTAGATGAGAATGGAATAACCCAAAATGTTTTTGGGCTGATGGGAGATCAATGGCATCTTATATGAACTTTGGTGATGTGATAGTGTTTCATAACAATTGTAGCAATGATCCCCTCCAATAGGATTTTTTGGGCATATATAAGGTATGGTTGTAGATGTGGGGAAACATTGTATTTTTGTGCATTTTGTAATATGTAATCTTCTGTAATGTTATTTTGTCTACTTACATAATTATAACATCTCAACTTTTTATTAAATTTTGACTACGTAGGATCTTGATGGATTCGAACCACCATCCCTCAAGAATTTCTTGAGTGCTCTACCAATTTTGAGCTAAAGATCCACAACAGTTTAAGTCATTGAAATGAATAGCATGTAAAATAAACGCCAAATATTGCCTCAAAGAGCTAAAGTTAGAACCGCAGCTTGTACACAACATCATTCTAGAAATTGGATAGCAATTGAGAAGTTGCAATTTGCAGATAGTACATATTACATCAATTTTGAAATTCCTAGGTCCTGTCTGATCGTGAAGGCTGTGCATCCAATTCAATCAACACCTTCTCAATGTCTGCAGCCAATCTCTCAGCCAAAGATCTGTTGAAATCTTCTCGGATAACAACCCTGAGAACAGCTATGTGCTGAGCATCCGGAGCCATAGTGTAGGCAGGTACTATCCATCCAAATCTGCGGAGGTGTTCTGAAATCTCAAAAACAGTGTGCTTGCTGCTATCTTTAAGGGCAAATGCCACAAGAGGCACACCAATGTCCTTTGATATGTCGTCAAATCTGGGTACAGGAAGGGGGCTATGAATCCTCCACTTGCAGCGTCAACATGGATGGGGGTGTCCCACTTGCAGAAATCAATCTACAATGTCACAACTCATCCTGCAATTTCTATAAATCTGTTATATTTCATCAAATGCATTGAGATAAAACACAAAAAGTAAGGTGAGGATAAACATTTAAGCATTAAAGCATGCTTTATTGCTGCAAAGATTTCTTTATCTTGATCTGGTTATATATACATTTATAGTTCCAAACTGTTTCAGCGGTCAAAGCTTAGCCAATCAACAAATGCATGAAAGACAGCTTAATGTAAATTCAGGCTTCTAGCAAGGTGTTTTATCTTCTAGAAGCGGGGGAAAAAGTCGATCATGCTATTAATGTACTTCTGCATATAGAAGAAAATAGTAAGACACGGTTCATAATCGAAGTGAGATGTTGCAAATGCAAAAAGATGGTTTTATTCATCAGGCTCACTGAAGTAATTCCCCATAGGCCCCAAAGCAAATGGCTGGCAAGAGTGTACTTCTCGGTGTCACTAAGTAGCTGCTCAACTTCTTCATCACTGTATTCTTTGCTTGAAAGAAAAAACAGAGAAGAAAATAGAGGTTTTCTTTCTGCATCAAATGGACTCGGTGCACTTTTAAATAGATCCCGAGGCACAAAATTCTTCAATAAGCAAAAGAGGGTACATATTTTCCTCAAGTTCATAAATTTGTCTTTTTTTGGCCATGTTATACGCTGCCCCTGTAAACTTAAAGGAGATTTGCATCCAAAACATCTGTGTCCTACAATTCTTACAAGGCGGCAAAAAGCAACAATCCCTCTTTCAATAAGGTTGACTAGCAAAGATATATAACAGAATATAGCAAGAAATATACCAGAAGCACTTGAATTTGAAAGTGTAATTTACCTAAAGAACTGAGATATGCAATAATAAATCTCTTGCGCTCTTCATGATCTGTTATTCGAAGTCAGCATGGACATTAAGACACTTCAGTCGTTAAATCTAACCGTAAACTAAGAACACTGATGTCAAACATCAATCAGCCAGATAAAGTGTAGCCAAAAAATACCAGGATATGTGCTGAAATCTAGAATATGGCCTGGTCCCTCATGGTAGTTTGCAGCCATCTTACAGAAATGATTAGCAAAATCATATGCCACATGATTATAACTTGAATACTCATAGTCCTATAAAACAAAAATAAATGAACAAGTAAGCTAAAACAAAAAACAAGTACACATCTCTGTCAAATCGATTCTTTAGTAGAAGCAGAACTATCAAAATTGCCACAATAGTAACTTTGAAAAATAAAATAAAATACAAAGGACATGTTTATGGTACATGGAAAAAAAATAATACGAACAATTAATGTTACTGTCTTGGTTTCTTCATCAAACATTATGTTCCCATACTGAAGGTCATTGTGGCAAAACCCAATTATTTGGTCCTTTCGAGAAAGTTCAGTTTCCAGAAAACTGATTTCCTCGTCCATTGTGTCAAGCTGAAACTCTCGAAACACATCAGGTAAAGCCTTGGTTTTGGTTACTTTTAGCCAGTTTCTGCAGGAAAAGTTCCAGTGATTGGTCAATACAAAATAGTAAAAGACATTTCAATTCCATGGAGAATTCATATATCACCTTAATCTGTCCCAAATAAACGCTCTCTTAAGTCCAAGCATGTCAAGATTATGAAACTCGCTCAGTTTTGCAACTATAAGTGCAAAAATTTCTGAGTCACGCATATCAGTAGTAGAGAGTGTCTATATTACAGTAACATGGAAAGTCAAGAAGTAAAAACTTCTGGTGGACACACTGTAAAAATGTTCTGCCAATTCTGCTTGAATGCTAGGCCGGCAAGCATAATTGCCTCAGAAGAACCAACTGTTCCTACACCTATTGCAGCTTCATCTTCTCCAACTGCAGCATTGAATAGGTTTGCAATCATGTTGACGCAACGGTTCTGATACAAGAAAAATCAGATTCAACCTTGGCTCAAGCAATCAAAAGTAAAAGGAACAATTACATCCATCAATCTACATGGTGTATGAAAGAATAAGGTTTTAATCCATCAGGAAGCCAGTCCTTAAAAATTGAATACATTTCACCACTCCATACTTTTTCAAGGGATCGACAGCAATTCTTATCAGAAGCCAATGAACAACCAATCTTATACTCTACAAATAGGTTTTCTCGTTACTAACTCAAACATCATTTGGTACTAGGATAAGCACCGACTTCGAAGAATCTAATTTCAAAAATTGGTCATGGACAGTCATTGGCTGTCAATTCCCCCAAGAAGCTTTATAATTCCTTTCCTTCTGTAAACATCAATGGATCTCTTAATCTATTCAAATTAATTGAATACACGAATTAATGAATGAATCACCACACTGATCATCATCATCCCAAAAAGCTGAGGTCAGGGTTACAAAGTCTATCTTTCCACTTCATCTTGTCATCTTGTCGTAGACCAATCACCACACTGATCATACCGCTTTAATTTACAGTAGCAAAAATAACAGAGAGATTAAAAGGCTAAAAAATTACCCCATATATCCTAAGCCCGGATAAAAAAGATAAGGCAAAGATGTAATCTTTTACGCATATTCACATAGTACTGCACGATTCAGTATCAAAATAACAGAGAAAAACTAGATCCATCGCCAATCAAAACAATAAGGAACAACACTTGTGAGCACCGGATCCATCCCCCACCGTCCCCAACCGCCGGATCAAATTCGCCATCGACTGCACGCACCAGAGCGCCTCCTTCTTCTCCGCGCACTCCCGGTTCTTGGCCGTATTTCGCTGTCACCGCCGGGGGAGACGAGGCTGAGGAGGGCGCCAACGTTGGTGGTGGAGACGGACCGGGCAGCGCTGGGGGAGACGAGGCCGAGGAGGGCGACAATGTCGGCGGTGGAGACAGACCGGGCACAGCGCCGGTGGCAGCAGGGGCGGCGACGAGCAGAGGCTTTGAGCAAGGGCGGCGACGAGCAGAGGCTCAGGGGCATTTGAAATGTTGTAAAGTGCTCGACTTTTGGTGCCCGTTGGATCATCTTGTGACGGCCAGATCAAATTTTGAGCACAGGCAACATCCCTGTGCTCAAGCACAGACTCCTCCACCTCTAATATAATATGTTAACAAACTATTTAATATATAATTGAATCGAAATAGAACTATTTAAACTTTCATAATTAATATTATCTCAAGTTATACTAAATATATATATATATATACATATAATATTCTACCATTTTCATTTTTGACTGAAATTTAGTTTGATTCGAACCCTTTGAGTCGAAATAAACGAGTGGAGTAACTCATTTCCACCGTACTCAATTAGGCCCCCTAATTATATCTTCTTTTTTTTGAAAAAAAATATAAAATTTAGAAATAATATTTAAAATTATATTTTAGTTTACAAAATGGCATTGACCAGCCGGACCGCTGGTGCCGATTATTAGCTTAATAATCCGGTGCGTAAATCACCCTCCACAGACGTTTGTCTTTCTCTCCAAACGTCGCCGCTCAACTCTCATCCCCCACCTCGCCGGAATTCGCACAAGCCCTTTCCCCATCCAAATCTCTCCGTCTCTCTAGTCTCTGCTTGGAAGCTCAAACATCAACTGGTTCGCACAACTCTTGCGGTAGTGAAGTTCCCCATGGCCATAGCTTTTTTTAAAAAATTTCTTTTCATTTTTCATCTTTTCTTGCTGGTGTTATACTCGAGGCCGTCTAATCTTTTTGGCTATTGGATGTTGTTTATTGTTTATTCCCCGTTCATAAAAATCCTATCTTTTCTGTTTTATGAGCTCCATCTGTTGGCTATTTTCGTTCCTTTTTTTATTTAATGTAAAAAATGTCATGTTGAGACTTGAGAGTCCAGAATTAACAAGATGGGCGAATTAACAAGATGGGCAATCTCTGATCTTGGAATTCAATTTTCTAACGCATATTATCTTTTATGTGGAAGTGTTTCATTAATGTCATACTCTAGTAATATCCATTGAGGAGACTTTCAACAAGAGGGGAGTACAACGGGATCTAAGCACCTGATTGAAAACTTTTGATACTGGAAGCCTACAGCTCTTAAACTAGAACTATTGGACACTTCTTTCTTTACTGCGATCGATTCAATTCTTATACAATATGTTATCCTAGCTTTAACAGCTTCTACCACTATTTTCCTCATTATCATGATTACTCTGTAGATGAAAATAAATTCTATCCAAATAGATGTTTTATTGAACATCGATTTTTTAACTGATCACAGTCAAACTAGTTTTTCAAACTTCTGATACGTGTTTGTGCCCGAGCAGTCAGGTGATCACTAAAATTCTATGTAAAGCAAAGGCATATGCTACCTGGTTTATTTAATCCATTTTGTTTCATTACGTTATTACTCTTTTGTATCCTTTCCTGGACTGATTGTTACAGTAGTTTGGGGAACAGGAAGGAATATATCTATTTCTTCCTGCTTGGTATTTTATTTTTTGACAAAGTTTTGAAATAATTGTAAACAAAAAAGTTAGAGATCCAAGCTTGTGACCGCTCTCTAAGAACTGCTGGTAGGGAATCCGAGGTTGAGCTCTGAGCATCAATTAAGCATTTCATACATATAATTTGCAAGATCTTTCCTTTTACTCTGTTTTGATTACTCCCCAAGTTGGTTTTTGCTTTGAAGAACTATATTCGCATCCTGAGTGCTTGACTAATTGGATTTCTCGTTTGGCTTACTGCAGACTTGTGGGTGCGTGCAAGATCTCATGGCGGGAGTAATTCAGAAATTTTTCTTAACGTCGTTGTTTATGTGGGTGGCTCCGCTTTCTATTCTTTATGGGATCAAGGTATTTCCTGGCTTTAGCGAGTTGTCTTCTTCGCAGCAAACTATAGTTAGTGGAATTGTTGCTGTTATATCTGTGAATCTGGTTATTGGGTTTTATATCTACATCGCATTGAAGGAGCCATCTGGGGCTCCTCATCAGCCAGATCCCAAGTTCATGGCCCAGGCAAAGGCTAGTATGAAACAATCTATAGAAGAAACTGTTAAGGTTTCAGATGATGCTTTGAAAAAAGAAGAATAGGGAATATTGATGTTCACGAAGATGGAATTATTGGAGCCATGATCATATCTTGCTGTTTTTACAGAAAGCAGAAAATCTTGCTATTTTGTTATCAAAATTAAACTGAACTGTGCCACTCTTCATAAGCTTAAGTTCCTTTTGCTCTTAAACCTGCATTAAAATTGCCAATATCACAGTCAAACTTGCTTTCTTTTCTGAGTTCCATGAAGGCTTGCCATGGAAATGGCAAAGAATTTGTTCTCACTGACTTATCAATATGTAAATTATTTTGAATCTGTGCGCAAAATATTTAGCATTTTGCATTTAGCTGGACCATTTAGTATGTTCTTTGTAGTCATTATGTTTTGAAAAAAGAGATAATTGCAGGCTTGCAGCGCGAATTATGTTTGGAGATGCAAATATGTTATATCTTTGCATTACTTTGTTTTGTTTTTTATACTATTGCATTACAGTTTTTTTGTACTGTTGAAACTTTTTGTTACATTTTGTTGACAAAGTAACGCCAGTTGAAATCTCAAGAATGGGGCTTCCTGTAGCTGCAAAAACAATACTCCTGCTGATTACCAAGATCTAATCTGTCAAGTTTTTGACCATTAGCTTATTTCTGTCAATCAGTCTATCGCATGAGCTGGTCATGATTAGCCTACATTGTTTCATAACGTCCATACTCCACAATAGTATTGCTTTTGATAATAGCCAAGGCTAGGAAAATTGTTTGTGAAAGAAGAAACTGTAACTAGATCAAAATACAAGGAAAAACAGTCTTCCTTGTACCCACAATGGTGTTAATACCATAGTTGCATAAATCGGAATCGGAATCGGAATCGGTTTTCCAGTGAATCGGAATCGGAATCGGAATCGGTCTGAATCGGCCAGGAATCGGTTCAGTTGAATCGGTCCAAATTAATTTAATCAGTTATATATAATAATTTGACAATTTATAATATAAATATATTAAAATTAAGTATTGATGTTATTTTGATATTATTCTGTGTATTATAGTTTTTGATATTTTTAAATATTTTTTAAGATTTTTTTAAATTATTTCGAATTAATTATTATTTTTAACTCGAGTTAGACTCGAGTCAACTTTTAATTACAAGAATGCCACCGGGCGATTTTTACCCCCCTGCCGCCGCTGGCAGCCCGGTCGGCGGCGAGTCTCGCGGCGGCGATGTCGGCAGCCCGGTCGATGTCGGCAGCCCGGCCGGACGAACCGTCGGCGGCCCGGAGTCGGCGGCGATTCGTGCGTGCCCGATTCGGTCCGGCCACGGGTGGGCGGCGACGTTGCGAGGTCGGCGGCGAGGTCGGCAGCCGGTCGGCGGCGAGCGCGGAGTCGGGGCCGCACGGCGGAGGCGGAAACCGGGCGGCGGCGGGCGGACGAGCGGCGGCGGTGTCGGGGGAGCGGGTTTGATTTTAGGTTTTTAAAATCCAAATTACCATTTTACCCATGCTTAAATAATTTAATAAAAATCATACCTAGGGTATTTTGGTAATTTCCTAAAAACCGATTCCGATTTAAATCGGCCGATTCCGATTCCGATTTAAATCGGTCGGAATCGGCCGAACTCGGCCGATTCCGGGCCGATTCGGGGCCGCCCGATTCGGCCCGAAATCGGATCGGCGCGACGCCGATCCGATTTAAATCGGCCGATTCCGCACGGAATCGGCCGATTTCTCCAACAGTGGTTAATACTAGAAGAATCATAGCATTCTTTTAACATTCAAAGCTTCTAACTTCTACTGCAATGTGTTCTCGCCATTACTGATTCCTGAAGACGAAAACTTTCACACGAGCTTGTTGGATTGTATCTGATAGATTACTGCAAGGAGTTGAGCATTTAATTTGTTCGTGTTCTATCTCCTTCTTAAGCTAATTAATTAAAACGTATTGTTATATAAGATATGTCTTTCTCTAAATTAAATCGAGTTCGAGCGGTTTAGAAGCTTATTTTTAAATGATTAAGTTTAATTCAAATTTGATCCAAATCAATTTGGGTTGAGCTGAGCAGAACATCCGCTGAACTTAAACTGTACTAAGATTTCTCATTTTATAAGTAGAAGTGATTATATATTAAAAGATTATAATTCACTACTACATACTTGATAATAAAACATTAAATAAATAATTTGATTTGCATTAAAAATATTCTTAAATTTGAATGTATTAAATATGTAATTTGGGCAGAGTCGATTTGAATTTATTTTATTTTTGTTTAAGTTTTATATATTCATAATGCATGCTAAAAAAATATTAATAATTTTAATGATTTAAGTTAGTTATTTCTATTATATACTATAAAATCGAATTCTCTGACTTCTCGTATTTTGTCAAAAAATTACTAAAAATATTAACTTCATAAACAATGACAAAAAAGGGATCAAAGTATATAATATTTCTCAAACCAGGGCGGTATCGTTGATTCTCGGGCGAGAGATGAAGTCCTGGTGGCGCCGCCGCCGCCGCCTCGGCCCCGCCGGCGCCGTCAGGGGCGGAAGCGGCGGCCGCGCCTACTCCACCAGCTACACCGCCCGGGTGGTCCATGCCGGCGACGGGGGCCGGACCATCGCCGTGGAGGTAGCGCTGCCGACGGACCTTGATGTCGACCCCCGCGGCCACCCGCTCCCCCGCCGGCACCTCGTGTGCCGCGTCGCCCAGATCCTACGGTCCCAATCCCCGACCTCCGACCCCCTCCTCGACCTCTCCGACTACCTCTCCACCCTCTCCCACCCCATCACCCCCTCCGAGGTCGGCGAGGTGCTCAAGTCCCTCCAAACCCCCGAGAGGGCGCTGCCTTTCTTCCGATTCGCCTCCGACTCCCTCCCCGGCTACCGCCACGACTGCTTCGCCTACAACCGCATCCTCCTCATCCTCGCCAACGCCGACGCGGGCGGCGACGGCCGGGTTCGCCGGATTCTGGACGAGATGGAGCGGGCGGGGGTGCGGGGAAACATCTCCACCGTCAACATTCTGATCAGGGTTTTCGAGGGGGCCAAGGAGTTGGGGCGGTGTCTGGAGCTGGTGAAGAAATGGGGGTTGAGGTTCACTTGCTACACCTACAAGTGCTTGTTGCAGGCCTACCTGAGGTCGAACGAGCTCGACATGGCATATGGGGTTTTTCTGGAGATGAGGAGGCGTGGGTATGCTCTGGATATCTTCGTGTATAACAATTTGCTTGATTCGCTTGCCAAGGAGGAGAAGGTAATGCCTTTGTTTGTTTTTTTGTTTTTGTTTTTTGCGCGTTTTTGTTGTTGAGGAAAGATGTTAGCTTAGATCATTGTTCTGAAATTTTTGTGCTGTTGATGGATGGTGGTGGGTGTGGGTGTGGGGATAGGTTGAGCAAGCTTACAAGGTTTTGCAAGAGATGAAGCGTAGGCATTGCCAACCTGATGAGTACACCTATAGTATTCTCATTAGAATGACGGGGAAATTAGGTAAACCTGACGAGTTTCTCGCATTTTTTGATGAAATGGTTGCAAGGGGCTGTACTCCTAACTTGATTGTTTATAATACTATGATCCAAGCGCTTGGTAAGAATGGGATGGTAGATAAAATGATTGTTATTTTTTCTGAAATGGTGGGGAATAATTGGAGGCCGAATGAATTCACCTACTCGGCTATCTTGAGAGCTTTGGCTGCTGAGAATCAGATGAGTAGAATTCACGAGGTAGTTGCGGCAGCCAGTAAATACATGACCAAGCCTGTTTATGGGTACTTGGTGAGGAAATTGGGCAAAATGGGTCATGCTGCCGAGGCTCATAAGTTATTCTGTGATTTGTGGGTCTGTGAGGGTAAAGGCGACCGTTATGCTGTTATGTCAATGCTGGAAAATCTGTGTAGTGCAAGCAAAATGCAAGAAGCCATGGATTTACTTTGTAAGATCTGTGAGAAAGGACTAACTGCAGATACAGTTATGTATAATTTAGTTTTTTCAACGCTTGGTAAACTGAGACAAACATCTGATATTTTGTCGTTATTCAAGCAAATGAAGGAAGACGGTGTATTGCCAGACATATTTACGTATAACATTTTAATTTCAAGCTTCGGCAGAGGAAGATTGGTAACTGAAGCTTTAAAAATCTTTGAAGAGATGGAAGAAAATGACTGTAAACCTGATGTTGTCTCCTACAACTCACTCATCAATTGTCTTGGGAAGAATGGGGATATAGATGAAGCGCACATGAGGTTTAAAGAGATGCAAGAGAAAGGGTTAAATCCTGATGTCTTCACTTATAGCACTCTTATTGAGTGTTTTGGTAAGTCGAACAGAGTGGAGATGGCATGTATGTTGTTGAATGAAATGCTTGACCAAGAGTGCTACCCAAATATTGTTACGTACAATATATTACTAGATTGTCTTGAGAAGTGTGGTAAGACCTCAGAGGCTCTAAAGTTATATGATAAGATAAAGGATCAGGGAATAACTCCAGATTCGATCACTTATGATATTCTTGAACGTTTGCAAAGTGGGTATCGAAGGGCTATTAGAACTCGGAAGCCAAGATCTATTACTGGTTGGGTTGTTAGCCCATTGTCATAGCGATACATGGGAAGCAGAAGGTGATCAAATTTTTCAAGTGCCAAGACGTCCCTAAGTGGTATCCATGATATATGTTAGTGCTAAAACTAAATTTAGGCAATTGGTTGATGTTGCAATATCTTCACATTTTGGAGTGGATACTGCAACATTTGATTGTTGGCTTCACATTTTGGAATGGATACTGTGACATTTGATTGTTGAAACTGATTGACAGAACGAGTGCGAAGTGGTGCTGCTTGACAGTTGAAAAGGGTGGGAGGTCTGTCATGATCAAGAGACGATAATGCAATACCATATTTTCGAAGATCTTCGTTTAGTTTCAGTAAAGTGAAGGTATAATTTCTTCTTTTGTTTCTTGATTGTACATCACTAAGCAGCATGTGAATAATATTTTAACGAAAGGGAATTTTAAATGCATGCTGCGAAAAATATTCTTTGTGCTTTGATGCTAAATATGTAGCATATCTTGGTTACAACCACGTTTTGGTTTTTTAAAAATTTTCTTAGTCTTTGCAGCTTAGATATGGGTTTCCAGACTCTTAAAGAAGTTTGTCTTTGTTTTCAACACAGATTCCATGTTTTCTTGACAAATGCTTAAGGCCTATAGGAGTTTGGATGGTCACACGTTACCTGGATGGCTTGAGGAACATGGAAGATGCGAGCTATACTTTAAGGTCATGTTTAGTATCTTGACCCTCAACATGAAAAATCCTTGCAATTACTTGGTTTCATTTAAAAAACAGCCTTGCTCCTTATCACATCGTCTGGGTTGGTCAAATAGAAAAATTGGACAGAAGTTGGTAGTCAGTTAATATTATGAAATTTTCTATCCCAAGATTTTTGCCTTCAACGGGGCGTTAAGATGAATTTTGGATATGGGTATCTCTTGAGTACTCTTTGTATTTCCTTAAATATCTTTCTTGAAGCTCTTCTGGTTTCTCGCAAATGGAACTCGTAAGAGCTTGTGTGGTTAGCTTTGAAATATGAGATGGCTCTCCTCTGTGAAGATGACCAAGGAGATGATCTTATTATCTATCCTGCAATACACTCTATTTCTGGCTGTCCAATTTCCTATTTGCTAGAAAAAGGTACCTGTCCAAGAGATGGTCTTTATCAGCTGTTTACTAATAACTTAGATGTATTGTGAAGACTACAAATACACGTTGGATAATAGTTAGAGAGGTTTTGTTTTTTTTTATTTTTAATTTTTGCAAAAGAGATCTATGAAAAATAAGATGGAATTTAGACTGAGATTGTGTAAATGTTTCTTGATGTCTTCATAATTTTTATATATCTTTCCCCGATCTTGGCTAAGATCCTCCTTCTAAGAGTCGGTAATGTCTTGCTATCTTCATCCCGTGACATTGCTGAAATTTAAATAAAATGACACTCGAGTGAGAGGGACAAGTTACTAGTTGATACATCTGCGACATGCTGATTTATTGGAACAATTCCAACATGTTTCAAGGTATGGAATTCAACTCTCACTTACTGATGCAATTTAAAGTCAGTGGCAAGCATTCACCTCGAGTCCTAACTTCCATGGTAATTGCTCTCTTTGGCATGTTTTTTTCAGCTGTGAATAATATTGAACTTAGGTTTGAACTGATGCATGCTAGTTAATCATCTATTATGTAACACATTTATCGAGGCCTAGGCAGCATGGATGATAATTAAACAAATGTAAAGTTCTTTCGGAAGAGGATAATTTGTTGTATGCCAGTATGTTCTTGACATGGCCAATTCAGTTTGTTCATGAAATATGAAATTTTGGTATTGCCATGTAATTTCTAAATAGTGTCAGTCCCAGCTGATTAAGGTCCTCTGATTGGGAGGTTTAATGATTCTTGTGCATTGCCGCGTGCCTCTTTCGCGGTGGGAAAATTTTTAGGTATGCCTTTTGCATGTGCCATGATGCCTGTGTCATAATGCGTCATTAGGCAAATATGCAGTGCTATAGAGCGATCTACTTGAATAAAATCTATTTCTATGACAGAAATACTTATAAAGATGAGAATTTCTCAAAAGCCTCCAAATTACAAGAAATGCCATTTATTTTTTGTTTAGGTGGGTAATTTTTGTTATTGTAAATGATAAATCTTTTTCCTAAACTGTAGGTAAAAATATCATAGTTTTTTACCATTATTATTTGTGGGCAATTCTTGCTTAAGAAGTTTGAGGCTAATGATGTTTAATTCTAACGATTTTAGTTATTTTTACTACATGCAAGAGAAAATTAATTTTATCCACCAATGACTCCCTCAAAATCACCAGAATTATTAATTTCATCATTAAGAAATATCATTAGCCTCTAATTACAAAGATGTGTGTCTTTGTCCCCAGGAACAGAAACAGCCTAACCGTGACTTTCCATGACTAAAATTGTTTTGTTATTTTGTAGCACGCATGCCAGGCAATCCTTCTCGTTCAATTGCTTGTGGATGATAGCGTCTACCCCGTGTCCAGTTTCAGCTGCAGGCAATTCTTTTTCTTTTACCAACTGCTTCTATTATCTTCTTCCTTCATGCTCTCATGTTTGGATAGAGACGAAACAGCTACCTGCTTCATCCTTAATGTTATTTAAACTGATCATATGTGCCCCGTGACGGGCGGTCTGTCTCATTTCTTTCGTATATGTTTATATGCTAAAAAGCATCACATGCACGCATGCTAAACGCATAGCCAAAATATTTGTAAGTGAGAAGAGTAAGTACTGGGTACTTGTCGGTGCCCTGTATAAGAGAAAACAATTACAAGCTCTACGACTTTCTAACACCACCTTCATTTTTTTACGGGAAAAATTTTCCGAGCCCAAGTTCCTACCCTTTGACTCTAATTTGGGCTGTCTAATATAGGATGGCTTAGATTTGAAAAAACAAAGCCCTCCATCCCTGACGATGTTGGTGGTCAGGCCCGGCCATCGTCGATGACAGCGGTGGCTAGTAGCCGATAAATTTTTTTAACTTTTATTTAAAAAAACGAGCAATCGAACTTGGTTGTCGGCGGTCAAATTTGGCTGTGTGTAATTTTTTTTTCTTAAATGCACAAGCAAATCTTGTCGTCGCTGGCCATACCTGGCTATTCCCCAACCAGATTTGGTCGAGGGACTTCCAAGTTTGGCCAGTAGCGATCGGACCTGGTCAGCGGCCATTAGATCTAACCGTACATTTTTTTCTATTTTTTAAACATGTGGCCAGATCTAGCTATCGTCGGCAAGTATAGACATCGCAGGCTGGACCAAGCCGTCCCCTGACCAGATCTGGCTAGGGGATAGTCAGGTCCAGCTAGCGCAGCTGGACTTGATTGGCAGTGGCCAAATCTGGCCTCCTTGCCCATTGGACCATGCAACCAAATTCGTGGCAGCAGCTAGGTCCAACCGCAGCCGGCCATGTTTGGTTGTCCGCGGTCGGATTTAGTTGGCGTGGCTACTAGGAGCGCCCTCAGGGGAGAAGGGATTTATTTTTTATTTTTGAAAAGCATAGATCTTGACCGTCTTTCTAATCGAATAACCCGTATTAAAGATTGTTGGAGGAAAAATTCCTATCCTTTGGCTCACGTAGTAGGCCTCTTATTTTAATCCTCAGTCATAAAGCCAATGTGATCAGCTCATGTGAATTGGGTGAATGCCTTGTGAAGCTAAAAACAATGTTAATTCGAGATTATTATTTTTTTGTACCGAGTTATAAATTCGATCAGGTAATCGGTATATTTCCTCTCCAAGGAAAAAAGCTTTTTGGGTCTTGTACTTTTGAACGTTAACTTGTCTTCGACCAATTTTGTCTCCAAGTTCTTACTTTCTCGATAAAATTATTCATGCTTGGTCTTTGGAGGACGTTGCATGCTTCTAAAGATTCAAGCATGTCCTTTATTTATTTATTTTAATCATCTCACGTACTAACTATAAAACTATACGTGTGTCTTAATTCAGACGACAATGAGCAGCCGGAATTGACTCTCTATATTTGATAATAGTCTTGTCAACCTCATTCACAACGCAAGACCCTTTCAATCTGATTAATTAAAATAGATTACAATAAGTGGACTATGAATATGGTTTTGTAGATTAGGAAATTACGATTTAATGGTAAGAAGGTAAACTATGGATGATTCAATGGTATTTTATCATAATTTTACGATTCCATTGTATTGTTCAATTTAAAGTCATTAATATCCTTGAAAATATGGGTTTGGGTTAGAATATGATGAATAAAAACGATTTGAGTTGAGACTTAATGAAAAAGAGAGGGAGTGGCTGATTTATGGGCTAGTTTATTGGCAGGTTGGTTTATGGTTATTTTTTCTTGTGGAATGATTGTATATTTTGTAAAGACATTTTCAACCTGTACATGTTATTAGGTTTATTATAAGATATTTTTTCATAATTGTGAATGTTGAAGCAATATAATAGTAAATAAATTTATGTTCGAGACATATTTGTCATTGTTACAAATTAATTTATATTTTCATATTACATGCATAAATCAATTTATATTTGTGACTATTTTATACAAATCTATTTCTATTTGCAATGATCAATAGGAGAGAAATCACTCATTTTTATAAGTCTCCATCCAAACTAGTTCATAAATTAATCTACCCTTTCTTTTCATTTTAGTAAGTCTCTGCTTAAACCAGCCAATGCTTTTTTATTTAATAAAATCCAAACCAAACGGATATTGAGGGGTATTGCTAATTTTGAATTTTAAAATACCATTTAATTTAATCGTAAAACTGTGATAAAATACCATTGAATCATAAATAGTAAATCTCCTTACCATTAAATCGTAATTTCATCTTTGTAGAACATATTTTATATGTTTCTAGATGGCAAAAATAAAATAAAATTATACGTTCTGGAAAGTCCAAAACTGTGAAAAAGTTGGGAGCTTGTCTTTTGTATTGGACTAGTTTTATTACTTCATGTCTTCTTTTTCTCGAGGAATTTTTTGATTGATTATTTGAAGCGAATTTGCAATGGGAAGATGAGACCTTCAAGTTATAAAGCTAAATCATGTGAACTTTCTCATGTCAATGTCAAACTATATCTGGATTGTTGAGAAATTTGGGCTAATTTTTCGTATGAAAATAATTTGGAGAATGGTCAGCAAATTGCTACTTCTTCAAGAAGGTCATGGTTTTATTATAAACCGTCGGAAAATTACAATATCTTCGCCTTCATAAGGATTATAAAAAACTTCTATTTTTCTCTGCTGCAGATTATTTTTTTCTTATATCTCAACATAGTTTGTACACATGGCTCATTTCATATGACCAAAAGAAAACTATGAATTGACACAATTAATTATCTTATATATTTATAAGCTACCCCTCATATATCTTTGACAAATTATTTTGATAAAGAAAAGTTAAATGTATTTTACATGCTCTATTTAAATTTAAAAAATTTGAATTGACTCCAATTTTTCTTGGGGAACATCTTACTAGTTTTTACTGATACCTTCATTTTTGTTGTACAATACTTGTCCAATTCTATTTTAACGGATCAAATGCCACTCAAATTTAAATATACTCAAGAGTATAAAAGATAATAAAGAAGCAAAATTTATATTAATAATAATAACAATAATTGTAAAATCCAACCTATCGGTTTGGTGTTTTCAACTAGTTTGGGTTTTGGTTTGGCTTGGTTAGCGTTCGGCCAGTCTGGTTCAATTGTGTTGGCGCTAAATGGGTCTTTGTGTGTTAATGTGGACTTAGGCATTGAGGGTATTTGCCGTTGAATTTTATCCGGTCAGCCCCAATTGCCAAGTCGTGGTTTTGTTGTTGTTTCGATTGCTTAGTTAGCCTAAGGTTGCATGTCGCATTTAAGGCTTTTCCCTCCCGTTTCCCTCTTTTTTCATTGTCTTGGGGTTCACCGCTGTAGTGCTGGGCCCCAAGGCCATGGGGTTAGCATGCTTGTGGTGTGCTATGCATGTGTTTAGGCCACGGCGCTCGTGCGCAGACCACTTTTCTTAGCCAAAACCCTAGCCACCACTTCCCAAATCATCTCCTCTTCTCTTCTCCCATTCTTCCTCTCCTCTTGGCCGCCCTTTTCCTCCTCTTCCACCCTCTTTCGCTCTCTTTTCTCCCCTTCTTCGCCTTCTCTTCTCCTCCTTTCTTCTCCCTTCTTCCCCCTTTCTTTCCCCTTCTTTTCTTCGTGCTCTGAGTACATTTTTGTTCCCTTTTCCTTCGTTGTTTTATATGATTTGCATTATTGTATATAGATCTTGATAGATTCATGTAGATCATCTCATTATGATCATTTTAATATATTATTTGATGCATTTTGTATATTCGATCATTATAAAAGTTTAATTTTTATATAAAATTTTCACCTTTATTGTTGTTTGGATTGCATATTGTGCGTTTGTTAATTTTGTGTAGTAAAACATTTCCTAAATTACCTAATGAAGGTTCTAACAATAAAAAGATGTGAACTTTATAAAATTTGAGCCACATCTAAATCGCTGGATCACGTACCAATTATTAATTAATTAGATAAGCAATGTAATAGTAATTTTCGAGTGTGTTTAAATTTAAAACAAACCAACCATGCAACCTTAATTAATCTTACAATAAAATTAATTAATTTATTAAATGATAAATGATTTAATTAATAAAAATCATTATTTACACAATTGGTTGGGTGATTACAGCACTCAATTTGCTCTGTAAGAGCTAATCAAATCCCTCTGATTCCATATCCCTCAAGTTCCAAATCTTAATTTGCCTTGATGATTTAACTATTAGGTTGCCAACTAATTCACCAACCAGATCATATTATTTTAATAATGATTCAGATAATGCATGACTATTTAGTATATTAGGATATCTCAAGTTTAGGTGTCAATATTCCCAGACATGCCGACATCTTTTGACATTTCAATTGTGTGAGTTTAAGCTCAAATGATATTCATAATATATCGACATCAGACTAATAATCTTAGCACATGGTGTATTAACCTATTCAGTTTATTACATGATATCAGATTTCACGTGCAAGCACTATTATCAGACCAGATTAGATTAGTATGTTTGTTGAATTTCCTGTTACATATCATCATCTTTGCAACATCTAGGACTATTAATGCATTGCACACATTCATCATATAAGAGCATGTAGTTGTCCACATCGCTAGACCGCTCGGAGTTGGGCTTACCGTAGTAGGACGAGGAGTTCTTCTCAGGTCCATTCAGACACTCTTCTGCTTGACCTTCTACTTGGCTCACGTGATTTGATATATATTGTAAAACGTAGTTAGTGGAGTTTTATTGGATTCCACGACCTATGGGTCATTTGATCAATTTTTTAGATTAATAAAACCTCAAAGATGAAATCCTTTTATGAGTTTTTGAAATATTATAAGAGCCAACTCAAAGTCACACTTTAGCGCTATATTACATGTTTATGCCCAGACTTGATATACATATTACATTTTCAGATTTTGACTTTCACATGAGATGAATGAGATGCATGACATCATCGAGGGGCCCGGTTAGTACCCACCTATTGTGTTCTATGACGGTCAATATATATATGTGTGTGTGTGTGTGGGCAGGTACACCTGTGCTGTAGCACAACCATGTTCCAACTCATTGTGCTAGTGGCAAATTAAGTAAAAACAAAAAGTTTATCGGGTACTATATTAAAAAAAAATCATGGTTCTTGTCTTCCCATTCCAACGGTCTCCATTCCTCCAAAACTAAACAGAGCAAAGGCCAAAAGGCAGTGGAAGCTCTTCCATCCCTGTGAACATCCAATCGCATCCAGCATCGATCATTTGTATGAATGATCTCTACATTTTACAACATCAACCGGGAATTTATTCTTTCTTTGTTGATTCCATATACATAGGAGGCTTAAGTGAATTTCCTCCATCAACCACCTTAATTGATAATCACTCATCTGTAATCTTTTCTATTAATAATTTCCATCGTTATACCCAAGTCCCTCTGATCATTTATAACTGAGAAAGTGTCAAAGCAAAATAAAGAACAATGGCATGAACAAACTGCCTCCCGACCTCGATCACCTTCCCTTCTAAAACATACTAGGTTGTGGTAAAAATAACAAAAACTTCAACTTTATGTCTACTGAGGTATGCAGGGAAGAGTGGATGCACATCAAATATAGGTTGGCAACAATCCTTCCATCAGTGAAGTGGGACGATAGATGAGGAAAGGCTGGTTTTTTTATGGTTGAGAAGGGAGAAAATGATTAAGGGTGTTGCCAATATGGAGATGGCAAAGAAAGCTACATCTGTTTTGGTCAACAGGCAACGGTGCAGCCATGAGAGATCACCGGAGATTGAGAAGAGAATAAAGGTAGTGAAGACTGAAGAGAAAGAGAGAAGTAGAAGATAAGGAATAGGGAAGAGTGGAAGGTTTATGGTGGTCTAATTTTGATCATATGGTTATTTTAATTCTGCAACACAGCCAACTTAGCTATGCTGCAACATATACTCCTTTTTTCTATATATATATGTATATATATATATATATATATATATATATATATATGATGTCAGATTACTAGCCTGCATGTAATGTATATTTCAGCAGTTTTGGCTTTTGCCTCCATCGAGTATATTTAGACTGCGCAGTAGTGCAATGATATCAGTTAGGCCCTATTGGCCATATTATCTACATGTCACTGTGAGCTATTATCCTATCCATATGTATAAATTATCAGCAATTATGATTAGGTCTTATTGGCCACCACCTACTTATGATTAGTGTGTTGTCGAGGACTTGCTATTTCTTTTCAATTTCTCGTGAATAACTATTTTATCCATTTGTCAATATTGAGATTTTTTCCTATTAGTTATTTGGAACTCAGTGATATCCGCTACTGACACATTTTCTTATACTATGTAGGTGAGTATACTTGACATTGGCCAGTGTAGTTGTGTAAATCATGAGAACCTTGGTGGATGCTAGGCCTGTGTTTTGGTTCTGAGCTTTTGGCTTTTGTGTGGTGTCCCTTGAGGACTTTGTTATTTGTTGGATATGTATTAGACTTATTTATGTTGATGTCTTGAGTTGATGGATAATGTTGTATTGTGGTTGTGTGGCTTTGAGACTTCTATTGTAACTCATGTCAGCTTGTGACTTATGATATGATATTATAACTATTTGCTCTTTTGTGTATATAAATATATTTCCTCGTTTTTGTAGACGACATACTTTGGAGTACACAGGTCTAACTAGTTTCGTGTGGGATTTTCCAAGCCCTCGAGTCCTAGAACTTATGTTTAAATAAATACACAGAGCGGAGAAGGAATATGAATTGGAGGAGCTTCGGTGATTATTATAATTGTAGGAGAAAGGCCAATGTGAAACCAAAGCAAGCTCACAGGCTGATGAATGTGAAATTTAAAATAAACATGATGTGAATGATTTGAGAATGTGGCATAACACCTTGGAAATATTTTTATGAATGTTAAACGATATTATTAATTGTTTCGTAGACTACTATGTGATTAAATAATAATTGTACAAGTTGTATAATTTTTCTATATTTCTATTTATAGGGAGACTGTCGAATTTTCTCCCAAAATTTAGTCTCCTTTGTAAATTTAATTCATCTAGGTTGACATATTTATATGATTCAAGCCTTAAGTGTTGTAACACTATGTTTTGGTTCACCCGTGAACTAACCCATAAATGTTATCGATGACCGAATTGTTCGTTAATCTACTTGATTCGGTTAAGCCGACTACGATCTACCCTCAACATCTCAAGATAATGATGCAAGCATACAATGCATGGATGAGATGCATAGGTTCTAACGTTGATCTAGATGCATGCTATAATATGCAATCAAGTATAAAACAAATTTTAAAGAATATAACTAGTTTTAAAACAAAACAGACAAAGTCTCCCTAAAAGTACAATAGGGACCACCTTATCAACAACAAGTATTATATATATATAACAATAAAAATAGAAAGCATAGTCAAAAGCATGACATTTCTTTCAACATTTCAATTATCATCACTTTCTTCATCTCGAGCCAAGTCTAGACTCCATTGCTCAACATGTTCATTTCTTTTCACAGTTTTTTTCAATCAAATGCAAAAAAATTTATTCATTCACAGAAATAACATTCAAGTGTACATTAGTCAAAATAATTCCATATTCAACATCATCAATTACATTCGGCAGGTACATGTGTGCTCAATTTCATTGATGCTCTTTCGCAGTCCGAACAGTGCTCAATCCTCAAGGTTCTCACCTACATAAATAATAGAAAAATGTCAATAACAAGTATTACCAGTTCAGAAATAATTAATAACAAACTAACACAAGAGAGTTGACTCTCATATTGAATGAAAACATTATTATTCTTCCTCATAGAATCTCTCATAAGGGCACTAATTAGGAGTCATTGACCTCGCGCAACAGTGTCCCCTTTCTTTCTCATCTCATTCTTTGGCAACTATAAACTATCTCTGTTCTTTCAACCCTTTACATCCTCCATATCACTCCTGGGCCTGAGTACAAAGTGTCGATTACTTTTAGGCATGCGCTTTCAGTACCCTTTGAAACCACAAGTCTAAACATACGCTGCATAGCAGTACCCGTAAACCTCTACACTTCTCTGGGATTGAGGAACTCAAAGGTGGACTTATCAGGATCTTTTGCGAATGAAATAGGTGCTCACCAAATCCAGAGCCCGCTTTGACTAACACGCGTCCTATCTCAAGATGTGGTTGTTGGCTTTCCCTTGTCTCACATATCATTAAAAACTCAAAAATTACATGCACATAGAGCTGGTTAAGGATTGTAATATAATAGGCCCAAAGGTATCGTGGTCTGAATCTGAGTTTTCGAAAACAAACTCGAGAGATCTTATCCTTGAGGGTTATTAATCTGAAAATTTCATGTGACTAGATGGTCGTGTGGAGTGGGATACAATAAATCCACCAGTAGACATGTCTGCTTACCTGTTAAAACAAAACACAATAGAGTATAGAAGTCAAACCAGAAGCGAGGTCTTAAACGGATATGGTAGAAGTGAGAACAAACCTGATAGAAGCTTTAATCGTGTCCAAGCGCCTAGGCAGCGAGCTCCTACTCTGTACCTACACATTAAAACTAAAAGCTAATGCCTGCTTAGGATGTATTTACACATCCTATAACACACACACACATCAATACACAACTCATATCAAATCATATATCAATCCATATCAGATGTCCTAGGCTATGTTGCATTTAATTAACATTACCTGCTTAATTTGCTTAATTAGTTCTTTAACATTCATTTTAATACCATACAATCACGTAATTCATTTTTATTTACAATTAAAATTTTTAACACATCAATCAATCAATCCTAGCATTGTTTTGTTAATAATTATTACTTGTAAGTAATTAAGTCAAAGTTAATTATTCCTCGGGTCGTCGATAATTGGCTATAGCTAGGGTTTGTTGTGCAGCTCGAGACTCTGAGTCGGCATCCGACGACATCTGAAGTTTGATCAGGTTTGACTAGATGAATTTGGTGGAATATTCGGCAAAATTTCAGCCAATCATGTTTTCTAGTAGTTTTTCAACGGCTTTCCGGCAATTTTATGGTAGCTTTTCGGCAGTTTTTGTAGACTTTTCTAGTGAAGCAATCGAGGCTATGGGTCTGCACCGGCTCAGCGAGCTTGACCCATTGGTGGTAGTGGTGAGGGCGATAGTGGCAGCGATGATCGTCGGAGGCGGTGTCAAGTTGGCCAGGGTCGGTCGGCTTGTCTGATTGGCCCTTGGTCGGTCTCAACGGTGGCCCTCGATGTGGGAGAATGGTGGTCTAGGTCGAGGGGGAGGGCATCAAGGGCATAGCGGCGGCGGAACAGCGCGGTTGGCAGAGGAATGACATCAAGAATGTGGTGGCTGGGCGGTGGTAGGGAAGCCTAAGGGGTTGCTCAGCGGAGCTTTAGCAGAGGCGGCAGTGTGGTGGCCAAAGGCAGCATCAATAGCAAGGACGGGGCGGCGGCGGCGAGGGTTATGGGGAGAAAAGTCGTGAAGGAGGTCTCGAGGGCAATCTCGTAAATAAAAGTTGACTCGACTCTGACTTGAGTTAAAAATAATAATTAACTTGTAATAAATTCTAAAAAAATCCAAAAGAATAGGAAAAAATCTTATAAAATACAATATGCACCATAAAATGACACGTTCTATAACTAATAACCGAGCCTAGATTGCTCTATAACATATCCTAATACGCTATCCAGCCTAAAAATATTTCTATAATCAAATCCATAAAAAAATAACTACATACTATTATATATTTTGATAACTTATTTCTCCTCATTTTTTGACGTTATCATTATATACTCGAGCACACTTGACCTTCATTATTCATAACGCACGACTGACCTTGACTTAGCATATAGTTATAAAATTGACTCGAATTGAACTGACTAGTCCGCTAATGTAAAATTATGACTCGAGTCACGAGTTTTACATGTGTCTTGTATATATTATGGTATTGTTCGCACATTAGACTTCATCGGGTTCTATTTTTTGATGCCCTTAAGTAGTTAGGTTATTCTTATATTGATTCTTCTTTTAATGAGTTATTAGTATACAAAAATTTATCAATTCAAATTGATTTGATTTGATTCGTGGCCCCTGAACGGGAGTGATAATAATAATAATAATACACACACACACACACACACACACACACACACACACACACAATAATAATAATAATAATAATAATAATAATAATAATAATAATAATAAAAGACGTCGTCGTCTTCTTAGTGTGTCTTCGGTCGGCCAATTGCCCGAAGCTGTCCCGCTGTTCTTTCATCTTCCTCGTCAACTTCCCTCTGAATCAAATCAATCCCCGCTTTCGTCACTTTAGAAAACTCGCTTCTTTCCAATCTAACCCATATAAAATAGACCATGGCTGTCCCTCTCTCCTCTGCTTCTGCTTCTTCTTCTACCTTGTCTTTGTTGGATGGCCTCCCTTTCCGATCCCATCTGCCCCCCAAGCTACGCTTTGAGTCCAACGGGCACTCCACCTTTGCCCACCCGCCTAGCTCGGCTCGGTGCCGGCCGCCACCATGGGATCATCTGGGGCCAAGCTGAGCCCAAGGTTGAGATCGGTGATGGCGGGTATGTGCTTGAGGATGTCCCCCACTTGGCTGATTACATACTTCGTCTTCCTGTGAGTTCTTCTTCTGCTTTTATTTTCCCAGTTGCTTGATGAAGAAAGCTTGCTTTCTTGGATGGTGATGATGATCTGTGTGTTGAATGAAGTGAAAATGGCGCTTTTCTCATGTTGGTATTGGTTGGTGGTCATTTTTTGTGTTGATTTTTGTTAAGAGAATTGTCGGTGAAGCTTGATCCTGCCAGTCTATTTGCTTAGGCTATGTTCCTGGTGTGGGAAATTTAATCAGCTGGTTAACATGACGATTAGCTGGTTGATTCTGATTATATATTGATTTTCCGAGGATCAATTGCTTTTTCTCAAAAGACGAAAGATCCATTGTTTTTTGAACTACTGATCAGCTGTGTTTTTTATTGATTTTCCGAGGATCAATTGCTTTTTTCTCAAAAGGCGAAAGATCCATTGTTTTTTGAACTACTGATCAGCTGTGTTTTTTTATTGATTTTCCGAGGATCAATTGTTTTTTTTCAAAAGACAAAGATCCATTGTTTTTTGAACTGCTGATCAGCTGTGTTTTTTATGTGTTATGAAATGAATGATTTTTCAAATTGTGTTCATGTAATTCGTAGACGCTTTGGAACAAATTTCATTTGATTGTATTTTGGTGAACAGAAAAGTTTATTCTAGACGGGAGTTGTTTTTAGTGAATTGCCCATTTAGAAATTTGATTGCTAAAAGATGTTCTTGTGATGACTTTCTGTGCCAAACGTTTTGTGCTTTCAAATGATCTTAGCTGTCCAAAAGAACTTTGGATTGTTGTAATCCTCACTCTTCTTGCTATCCTGTCCTACGGTGGAATAAATTTTTTGACTGATGGTAGGTTCTTACGAGTTATCTCCATCTGGCTCCTGCTTTCATCTACCAATTTCACCCGATACAAGTTTCTGTTTTTGGTTCTTTACTAGTTTACAAACCTTTTTATTTGAACATTTTACGTGCAGACTTATCCCAATCCCTTGCAAGATAATCCGGCATATTCAGCTGTCACGTAAGCTTCATTACTTTTGGATGAAAAATGTGTGGACTTTTTCTAAATATTTATCCCTGCCATCCAAATATTATGTGTTGATACGGTGCTGCTTCCTATTTGGGCAGACAATATTTTGTCAACCCAGATGACACTGTTGCTCAAAAGGTGGGCCTGTTTACACCGCTTATCGTTTGTTCTGACTGCAAAATAAGTGTTTCTCCATATTAAATGTTAGTTTGTCTTCGTCATACAGATAGTTGTCAACAAAAACAGCTTGCGAGGGACGCATTTTCGACGTGCTGGGCCTCGTCAAATGGTTTTCTTCTATGTTTCATGCCATTTCCTTTTCATCGTGCTGAATTTTTGTGTGCTACTGGTTATTTATCTATCTTATTGCCTTCAGGTATATTTTCAATCTGATGAAGTACATGCATGCATAGTAACTTGTGGAGGACTGTGTCCAGGACTTAATACAGTTATTAGAGAATTAGTGTTGGATTGTACCATATGTATGGTGTGCACAGAATAATTGGAATAGAGGTATTTAACTTCAATCGCCTCTTCAGCATTTAATTGTTTATACTCATGGAACTGCAAAAATTGTGGATTTCCATTGTTGTCTTCTGCTTGTGCCAGTTATAGTGATAACATTATTACATTGTTAATAATATAGGGAGGATACCGAGGTTTTTATGCTCGGAATACCATTCCTTTGACCGCTAAGGTTGTCAATGATATCCACAAACGTGGTGGTACCATTCTTGGCACTTCACGCGAGGCCATGACACCTCAAAAATAGTTGATAGCATTCAGGATCGAGGAATTAATCAGGTTGAGGAGTCAATCCTAATTATTTTCTCTAATTTATAAATGTGAGCTGATGCTGTGCCTCCTTGTCAACTTTACTCTTATGATTATATGGAAAATGCAGGTTTATATATTAGGCGGGGATGGAACTCAAAAAGGTGCATCTGTTATATTTGAGGTAAAGTTACATAGCAAATAAACCTGTGCATTATATCCACTTAATTCATGAGGAAGTAAACCATGACACTGTTTACTTTCAGGTGACAGTAAGATTTGTATGCTTCAAACTTTTGACATTCCTAGTGTATGCTTTGCAGGAGATTTATAGGCGCGGACTGAAAGTTGCAGTCATTGGCATACCAAAGACTATTGACAATGACATAGCGGTATCAATATATGCTCCTGCATTCATGCAATTTTTTCTTGGATATGACATAGATCCAGATTATTTTTGAATGGGCATCATGCTTGACACTGTATTTGCTTTATCCTCATTAGGTTATTGACAAGTCCTTTGGATTTGATACTGCTGTGGAGGAAGCTCAGAGGGCAATCAATGCAGCTCATGTTGAAGCTGAAAGTATTGAGAACGGTGTGGGACTTGTAAAGCTCATGGGTCGTGACAGTGGTACGTTTTAAGTGCAACTCATTGTCCTTTTATGTTGAAGATTGCTATGATGAATATGGTTTCTGAGTGTGGTCGATGCATATCAGCTATGTGACTTCCAGGAGCTTAATTGGTAATATCTATAATGTGTATGCTCCACAAGGTTACATGAACTTTTAGTAATAAGGATTTGAAAATGGATGTTAGCATAGATGTGAGCCGTACATTATATCTTATCTTCATGTAGAGTAACATTTTATTAGGCTATGATTTCAATGTAGAGTAACATTTTATTAAGCTGCCTTATCTTTGACCTGCTTTCTCCATTGGTCATAGTGTTCAGAGGAAGATCTAAATGTTGTGTGGAAAGATTTAGGGCCCTAATTTTGATGCTCATTTTTCCAATAATTTTTATGCCATTACTGTGGTTCATAAATTAGCTAGTCTACTATACCAATATAGTCAATAGAAGTCTTCTACAATTAACAATCACGCTGGTGTGCACTAGATATGACATTTTTATTGACTGTTACAGGCTTCATTGCAATGTATGCTACTCTGGCCAGCCGAGATGTGGTATATATTTTGTATTTTGTCCTTTGAACTGTTCATGGGTATTATCACTGATCTGCTAACAAAGTCTAAAATTCTGCCTTGGTCAGGACTGCTGCTTAATTCCAGAATCGCCTTTTTATCTTGAAGGAAAAGGTGGACTATTTGAATATATGGAAAACGTCTAAAAGAGAATGGGCATATGGTTATAGTTGTAGCTGAAGGTGCTGGTCAGGAACTCATTACCGAAACCATGAGGTCAATGACTGAGAAGGATGCTTCGGGAAACAAACAACTTCTCGATGTGGGTTATTGGCTATCCCAGAAAATAAAGGTATGTGGTCAGTTAGTGCCTGTGTCTTTATCAGTTGCTTTCGGTTTTATGTTGCTTAACTTCGGATGCTTTGCAGGATCATTTTAGCAAGAGTAAGAGGATGGTGATAAATCTGAAATACATTGGTAGCTTCCTGTTTCCACTAGAAATTGTTTCTTGTCACTTCTTGTCCATATTTTCTTTTAGCACACTGAGTATTGACTCGAACACTCTTTATTCCAGATCCTACCTACATGATACGTGCTGTTCCCAGCATTGCATCCGACAATATTTATTGCACACTTCTGGCTCATAGCGCGATTCATGGTGCAATGGCTGGGTACACGGGCTTCACTGTTGGCCTTGTTAATGGAAGGCACGCTTACATTCCATTTTATGTAAGATGGCTTTAAGTTCTTTTCACAATTTATTTAGCAAGGTTGCAGGTTTTGTGCTTAGATTGAGTATCTAGAAACTTGAGCAGTTGGCAATCAACACTGCTATGTTGTTTTGCCAAAGAAAGATTAATCTGGGCAATTAGCTAAAATTCATTTTCATTCGGGGTGGTTGTTGACTAAATGCTACCCTATATTATGCTCTTCTATAAAGCTATCTAAGCTAGTTTATTATATGGGTTTTTGATCTCTGTCCCCTGCAGCGCATAACTGAGACCCAGAACAAGGTGGTGATAACAGATAGGATGTGGGCAAGATTGCTTTCTTCCACCAATCAACCAAGCTTCCTGACCGCCAACGATGTGACCAATGGAAAGCCACAGCAAACATCATCACAGTGCCCGATAAACGAAAGAAACGACACAAACGAGAAAAATGTGACAACAATAGAAGCTGGGGGAGGAGAGATGGGGTAATGCCTCTATATCCATGTACCTCTCTATGGCCTAGTATCAACTTGGAGTGCTTCTACGTTGTTTTGAGCGGTTTGTACATGAAATGTTTATTCGTATAATAGCATATGTCCTCGTAATGGTAACCATCCATTTTATGGAAATGGGAATAAATTGCGGCCTTTCGGCCATTCCCTCTATTCTTTTGTGCAAATTGAGTTTGTAATAGTAATTATTGAGGACCAATCGTGCTAATGTTTCCTTGTAACATCACTTTGTTTAGAATTTGAGGAATAATTCTACTAATGCTTCCTTCTAGCATCACTTTGTTTAGAATTTATGTCCTGCGGTATAATTGAAGAAGCCTACCCAATGAGCATTTGAGATTTGATCCATTACTTACCCGTAACATGTTTCTTGAAACAAAAAATAGCTTGCAGTTGCGAGCATGAAAATGCTCAATCAATAGCTTTTACGACAGTGTACAGATACAGAAACATCAAACGATGGCCAGACATCCAAAAACTGTTGCCATCAGTCTTATTGACAAAATGAGCATTTCATCAGTTCTCTAGCGGGGGTATAAGAACACTGT
This sequence comes from Piper betle, assembly GCA_033002965.1. Taxonomy (NCBI): domain Eukaryota; kingdom Viridiplantae; phylum Streptophyta; class Magnoliopsida; order Piperales; family Piperaceae; genus Piper; species Piper betle. Next base: position 29,036 of record JAURVB010007129.1, read on the forward strand.
TTGTGCTTCGTCCAGTTTGGTCTGGTAAAAACAGGATCATCTATCAGGAGACCGGTGATCGATTGCCCCTCATGCAAAGTTCTGTCTCAATTCATCTTTCAACAAGCACAAGGCTTCTGATAAATTTGTTGATTCACTTGAAAAAGGTACCTTTCAAGCAAAGACCTGGTTGATAACATCTTTTAAGTTGCTGCAGCCAATAACAATCAGGTCCCCCAAATCAAGGGTTTTCAGCAATTTCTCAGCAGTCTTTGGAATGACGCACTTTCTGTAACCCAATTTGGAAATAGCAGTGACTCGCTTGTCCATTCTAGGGACCTTTGAAAAAGGCAGGAAAATATGGTAAGGTAAATGATAATTGATAACAGATTTACCAACATAAATATATAATAGACAAAGTAACAAAAAAACTAGTGTATGCAGATGAATTAAACTTGATATATTCATTTGTTTTAGACATGGAAGTACAAATTATTTAGTACTGAACAAATCTTCGATGAAATACTAAACTAGCAACAAGCATATATATAGTTTTAAGGGTTTTACAATTCAGCTTTTTGATGGTCACGGTTAATAGCTTACCATTGACATTTCTCCTTTGGCAATCTTAATTGAGGTAACAACTTTGGTACATCATGAAGGAGAGTCATTGGGATGGAAGATTAAGAAAGGTGAAGAGACATCATTATACTTTCATTAAATCACATCATATTTTTCAGCATTCTCATTGAGCCCTTTAATGTTTTAAACCACTGGCATTGAGCAGAAAGAATAGTTGATGCTTGCAACTAAAGATACAGTTTTCAGATCGTATGTTCAATTCTTCATACAGCGCATATAAAGGTAATGGCCGACAACACTGAGAAGTAGGCGCGTATGAATATAAAATAATAAATATGAGCATTTATACTTTTAGTTTCTAGCAGGATTTTTCAATTTTACTGTATCCCAATAAGCCAAAGCATGCATGCATGGTTACATGAATTTTTTGAAAATAATATCCACTAAATAGAATTTGTAAAAATATACAAAACAAAACAAAATAAAAGCAAAATGAGCATACCATGCGAAGTTCACCACCAAGCCCAATCTCCCCAATAAAAGCAACATCTTTGGGAATAGGAACTTCTAAGAAACTGAAAACATCAGAAGTCAATACTTGCTCTTTCTTTGTATGAGAATAAAGTTGAAAATACAAAAAAACAGAACAATGCATGACATACCTACTGCAAATTGCAGCTGCAATTGCAAGATCTCCAGCTGTCTCTTCCAACTTAAACCCGCTAACAATATTCAAGAATATAGCCTACAACGAAAATGTAGTAACAGCATTATCCATCATAAGAAGTCTCTCGAACAGAAATATGCATTCAGGTAGCACTAAGTTAATTGTTTCATGCAATAATATGGAACAATAGTGCACCAACCTCAATTTGTACATTTGTGATATCCAATAAACTCTGGCAACGCAAAGGTTCTTAAGGTCCCATTCTAGTTTTGTTTTATACACAACTAGGCAATAATAATCATCCGGGGTAATTGCAGTTTGCAGCTATATTATAGCAGTTGTAATCAACTTATCAAATTATATCATGGGAGTAGTTATCAACCAAACCCACCTGATAGGCATGCGTACCTTCTGAGTTAAGTATATAACAGTAGTCATCAACTTCTAATAAGTTGTATATTGGCTAGAGTAAAGAATATAATGAAAATCCAAATGAACCTTACATTGTCCTGGAGCTTAAGACCCGCTTGCTTTATGAGAACCTACAGAAGTCCACAGTGAAATATTCATAAACTGCAGCATCATGCTTTTTATGCTCTAGGATAATATTAAAGAATAAATTTACAACCAAATCAAGTTTCCAGCTAAACAAACAAACTACTTCAACCACTCTCAACACAGAACAATAGCGTTATATAAGCTAATGCAAATTTACAAGCACTGCACAAATATAGGGGATAAAAACCTTGACAGCGTGTAACTCATAAAAACCAGAAAAAAGAAAAAATCAGAGTAAAAACATGTGTTATTTCCACATAGCAACCAAACTCTATCCTGTAATAAATACACATGTCACTTATTTTACATACGTTGTACTAAAAGATTAGTCATCAATATCGTGTTTCTTTCATTTTTCATTCTTTTATTGCTCTTCAAATATTTTAGTTTAAATGTTTTTGAGTGTAAAGGTACTAAACTACAGAGATTTTTATCAGATTCTGAATATTTATCATCATCAAAACTAGGTATTACAAAAAATCAGCCAATAATTAATTCACATTAAAGAAAATTTTCAAAAACCTTTAGGTGAAATTAAATTCTCAAGTAAAAAAGAGTAAGCAAATTTACACACAGATACGATCATGTCAGCTCTGTTTCCAGAGACGCCATTGTAATGTCTTGACACGGTTGGACTTGATGCACACAATGCCTGTAGGAAGAACACAGCATCAATTCCAACAATTTCTCAAGAAAATGTGAAATCACATATATTACCTGTATCTCAATTAAAAAAGTTCTAGAACTGTCAACAACAACAGCCACAGCAAGTCCAGCCAAAACCTCCGAATGAATGTAGTCTTCACTCAGAAAAATCTCGCTGGGATTTGTGACAGCTTGAAGACCAATTGCTGACATTTCAAACACTCCCAGCTGAAAAAAAAAGGACTTAAAATACATGCAAAGTAAACTAGATACGTTAGAACACAAAAGCCAAATTGGATATCACATTTAAGTGTAAGGATAGGACATGTCATCACAAAAGCCTTAAATGGAAAATGTAAAGAAAGAGTAGGCATCCCTCATCAGGAATATATAATTATACATACATCGCCATCACTGTTGTTCCCGTCATCAGCTGTATTCAGAGTCTCAACCAGCCTATGATCAGTGGCATGGATTATAAATACCAATTGACTGTTTTCACAGTTGAATTGATGCAAGAAACCCATTCAGAAACAGAAGTGCCAAGTTTTGCACTAAAAGTTCACATTAATGCAATCTAATGGTATCTTAGAGACAAGAAAAGTTTCTTCTCTTTCCTATGTGTTCTACTATGGTGTCTTGGAGGCAAGTTTCATTTGCTGGAACCTGTGAAAATTTTCCAAATTGCACCCTGGTTCTTTGTGTTTTCCATTAATCGTGGTATCACTTAGATGACTGCCAAAATTTCACCATGTATACATGGAAAATTAATATTTTTTTCACCCAAATGTTAATTTCTGGAATCAAATTTTATACTCACTTCCATTTGGCAAACAATTTGACATAAGTTTACTCACCAAATCTTTCAAAAGAATTTGTTTCCAAGATCCTCCTCCTCCAAATTCCCTCCCCCCCCCCACTACCCAAAAAAAAGAATAAAACTAGATCCATCATCAATTTTTGCAATGACAACAAAAACAATTGCACAATGGCATCAGTGTCATAATCTACAAAATAATTATGCATACATAGGCACAAAATAAACAACCTCATCGGTTGATCCAAACCGATTTTTAACTGAGCGCAACAATCGGTGAGATGAATATCTCTCTCCCTGAAACAGGAAAGCATATCCAGTCATCAAAACAAGATGACATTAAGGTTCAACAACAAAAAAGTACTGGAAGTTTCTACAAACTAACTTGGCTTAGCAACAGAAAAGCATATTCAGTCATCAAAAACAAGATGACATTAAGGTTCAACAACAAAAAAGGACTGGAAGTTTCTACAAACTAACTTGGCTTAGCACACATATTTGTCACATGCACAAAATCAACTTGCAAAAATAATCATAAGTTAGTTGTCATTTGTCAACTTGCAAAATTAAATTAGAACATGTACATTTTGCAAAAAGTGAATTTCAATTAGGTCCATCAGAAAACATACATGTCTTATAATATAAAAGAGGAATTTGAAAGCAGAAAATTACAAGTCAAATAGTTTTGCTCAAATATGACGTGGAAAAACCTCATTTGTAGTAAGGATGGGAAGTACAGTTGAAGAACTGATCATATAGTCCTCAAAACCTCAAATGTATTTGATAGAAAAATTTGTACAGTCAAATGACGTTCTGACCATATAGCCAAATATTTAATATAAGTATAAATGAAATGCTGATCATATATGCGAGTAAAATAGACAAAAGTTACAGGTAAATTTCATATAGTTTATTAACCTAAAAGTCCCTGAAACACTGTATCCACATATGCATTCATAAAAGTTTCTGGTATACCTGCTCATAACCAGTCCACGACTTTTGCATACTACTATTTTCAAAATACAAACAAGGAGAAGAAAATGATGACGAGATATCAAAGGAGACAGCTACCAACTTCCATATAGAGAACAGTATCTACAATATGTTCCAAAACTCGTGGCCCAGCTATATCTCCACTTTTTGTCACATGGCCAATCTGAGAATAAAGCAACAGCACAAATCAAGTTCAAAGAAAAATGCACTTCCAACAACAAAGGCATCAACACAGTAATTAATGATGGCAATATAAAAAAGGTTTAAATAAGCCTTTTTTGCTTTTCTCACATGTACATCTCCATATTTACAGAGAGCTAGATCATTCAAGGATAGAAGTATATGATGGTAAAAGAACGATGGAGGCACAGATCTCATTTTTCTAATTTTCCACGTACACTTTCCATTCCTCACCAAGATTCTGTTATGTGTTTTAAAAATATTTCTTCTGAAAATACAGACCTAACTGCTTCTCTTCTATCACTTCTGTACATTCACAATAATTGGTGACATTTCTTTATCATAGAAATGTACCTTATTTCCTATCGTCACTAAGCATGACTATTAATCCAACACATAATAAGATCTACTCATACAGAAACCTTCAAGCATATAAATTAATATAATTTAAACTAAAATGAATTTTAGTTAGAATGTAATTACCAAAAATATAGGAATCTTTGTCTGCTTGGCATAGCACAAGAACTGAGAAGTACACTCTCTAACCTGTAAAACTCTCGCCAAAGAAGCTGCATTATTGAGACAAATAAAATCCAAAATCGCCATGAAATACTATCTAACAAGTGTAGCACTGAATGGGAAACTATGTATTGTTTAATCATTAAAAGCCATATCAATAATTAATTTTCCGATAAGCAAACAACAAAAACAAGTTATTATCCACAAATATTTGGAGCAGGCTAGATATACCACAGGTATTTAATCAATCATCGAATTAAATTCATAAGAAGTAAGCTAGAACCATTAATTGTAATATAGAATGAGCATCATACTTAATATACAGCAAACACTAAAATAAAAATATAACCTGGTTAAGCAACTGGCCTAACAACAGAAAGCCTTGAAACTCAATACTCAAACAGAAAGCTCTGAATGAAATTGCTTGATTACTTTAATCAAATTGTAACATTGTGACAGGGTATCATCAATGATGAACAAAATTCTAGTGTTGGGTGCAGATAACAAACCTGTGAAAGGCCTCCTGCGCTCCCCGTTGCACTTTTCAGGTACACAGTCTGAATGGAATCCACAATGACAGCACGGGGAGAAAGGCTTTGGACTTTATCCAATATATCCTAGTAGAAGAGGCTATAAATTAAACATCAATTTCATTAATGAGTAAATAACAATTCGTTGAAGACCCAAAAACTGACAAAATTGCTCCTTTTCAGAAAATCATAGCTTTAGCAGTTCTAAATATACAATTGGTTCTCCTCTGAAGTACAGAAATAAATGCAACAGCCAACAAAGAATGAAGTCATAAAAACGAAAGAAACAGAAGAATATTGACCATTAGGTTAAACAATCACTTTGAAACATATTTTACACACCTCAATATCAGTACTTGAATATAAGAAAAGTGAATCTGTTCCAATTCTCATGCGATTAGCTCTGTGGCCAATTTGCTCAATGCTCTGATATAGTAGATCAAATTAAAATATATTAAAGTAAATGAAGAGAAGAAATGTATATGCATGCACTGCAAAAAAACTTTGTATTATGAAGTCACACTTATATACTGACAATCATACAGAGCGACATCAGCTAACTAATGTAGTTGAGTCACCTCTTCACCAGAGATATAAACTACAGGAGCAGGTTCCCCACAACTCGTCCCTTCAGCTAATATAGCAGCAATCTTGCCATTCAAAAAGAGGTTAACGTTAGTTTACGGTTTTCTGAGGTACAGATTTTGCTTTAGGACGATAGTCTATGTTTAACAGCTTATGCAAAGAAAGGCATGCTTCAAAGTGCAATAAATACCTGTAGTAACAGTGTACTTTTGCCAACACCAGGATCACCGCCTACTAAAACTAAGGAACCTAAATAATCCAAATGAAAAACAACTTTTAATTTACCAATAAATAGTACTAAGATTCACCATATCATGCTGAAAATCTTAGAGCAACAGAGATTAGAAAACCAACAAACAAATAAAGCCAGCAGAAGCACCCAAAAGAGTATCAATCCATGCCAAATATATTTACAAATGCATGGTGAGATGATAAGACCAATTAGCCCAAAATTTGTTTGTACCTGGGACGACACCTCCACCAAGTACTCTAGAAACCTCTGCTCCAAAAAGTCCAGATCTACAGGGAACAAAAACACGACTCAAACTTCGACCAACTGAAAAAATACAATAGCCAGACTTGAAGCAGCAATGCTACTGCAAATACTAAAACTCTTTTACTGGTCTGCATAACCCCATCTCATTGTTTGCACAAGATAAGCACATCATGCAGTTTCACTTTTTCATACTGACGGCAGTTTCAACTAAGCTTAATAACATTAACTTCACATTTCATACTTAATATTAATTATTTGTACAAAAGCAAAAATCCTACCAAAATAATCAGAATAAAGAAGATGAATCAGAAGAAGCTCACAGAGATATTCTCCACTCCGACTGATTCATCCCTCCAATGACCTCCGACAACCTCTGAGGCCGCATAGAACCTTGACCCCGCGGAAGCCAAGCTCCGGCGATCCGATCGGCCACGCGAGGTCCCCGACCCTCATCATCCCCTTTCCCACTCAGCGAAAACTGCTTGAGCGTGCTCGTCTCCCGCAACTCCTGCAAGAACCCCACCACTGCGAGAACGACTCGCCGCAATTCGCGCAGACCCAGCTACTCTTATTCTTCGGCGCCTTCCTCTTCAACCCGGACCACTGCGCAGCGGCCGGCGTCGGCCGGCCGCCGCCATCGGCCTCGACCTTCTCCTTCCTCCAAACCGGATCCGCCGGTGACGAATCGCCTCCGGTCGATTGGTTGCCCGGGGCCGGGAAGAGCTCGTCCGCCCATGAATCGTAGCTCGCGTAGATTCTGGGGCGGCCGTCGTCGTCGTCGTCTTCGCACGTGTCCCCGCTGCACCGCCGGAGCGAGCAGTGGAGGGCGGCCGGCCGGGGAGTCAGGCGGCGGGGGCATCGGAGGAGGGGGTCGAACGAACAAGATAGAGGGCTCTCCTCATAGGGAGGGACGCCGGCGGCAGTGCGGCGCGAATGCCGGAGACGACGCGCCGGTTTCGGGGGTTTGAGGGAACCAGACCGAGCATGTGGCGTCGGGCGGGTTCGGTCCTGGGTTTAGGGTTTTGGGGACTCTCTATACCATTTATGTATCACCCACTTGGTTTAGGGTTTAAGGATAATCCTCCATTAAGAAGTTATATGAATCAAATTATAAAAATGATTATTGCCTCAAATTCAATGTTTATTTTATGTATATTATTTATACACCTTTTCTACATGCTAATTTTTACATTTTATATTTTTGTCCTTTAAAATTCTAATCTTTGTTATTTAAAATATTCGTTATGTGGGCCCCATGAGATGAGCAAAGCACGAAGAATTAACTGAAAATGTAAAAAAAAAAACACACACACACACGTACACACAAAGATTATAAGAAAAAAATTTTCAAGTCTATTTTAAAGGGTAGTAACAGTGCATTTTTAAAGAAATGTAGACGTGTGAACCAAAGTCTTCACTTCCATCCCCTAGAAAAAAATATTTGATACTATGATATTATTAGGCCATATATATGGAAGAACTTTATGCACCTCATATTTTATTATTTCTTGTCAAGTATAGTAAATTAAGAAAATTACGGGTTAAGTGGTAATCAATCTCCTATTGCTACCAAATGATACTCTTCTTCTCCGTTCTTTTCCACGCTAATTTTAATCGTAGAAAAAAATTCTTTTTTTTGTATATTTAGAGATATTTGAAGCCGGGTATGTATTAATTTTTAACTTTTTTCTACACTAAAAAATATTTTTGAATCCTAAAATGTGGAGAAAAGTGGAGTGAAGAAGAGTTTGAAAATTAACATATATACTTACCTTTAAAAATTTTTAAATACAAAAAGAAATATAAAGTTTTTCTTCTCCGTAGAAATTGACGTCGAAAAGATATATAGAGAATATTCTTTTTTTTGTTATAATATATACAACCTGTCACTTCTCCAATGTCAAAATTGATTACCTTGTTCACAAAGATGTCAAACTTTCCCAATCAAACGTATGGATGGTTTCTCTTTTGAAATCAACCTTACTTTGGTCCAAAAAAATCAGCTCATTGAGGCAATATAACAGTGCAATAAGAGTTTACTTTTTGTTGTTGTTGCAAGGCCAACATAAGCATTCTTAGATCTCTTGGTTCCCTCTCAAATAGGGTTTATTTGGATTGTGAGAAAAGTTCACTTTTATCAATTTTTGTTTGTTTGGTTTACAAGAAAACATGAGAAAGGAAATCATTGTGTGTTGAAGCACAACCATCTTGGTTGTGCCGTAGTTTTTCTGTTGGATTCTATCCAACGGCTGAAAATTAATACTATTGTTGTACGAGTTCAAAATGTACTGCCAATTGAGGTGGAGAACATTGCATAGATCCATGGCTGCACCTGCGTCCAGTTTTTAGAGATCTTCAATGTTGTTTCGGCAACAAGGCTCCTCGGGGCTAGTATAGGAAGACAGGTTCCTCTCTGGAGAGCTCACTCAGCCCAAGAAGAAGGAAGAAAGCAGCGATCCGGGGCAGCTGTCAGAGGCTAAGGAGCCGCGCCGGCGGTCGTCACAATGGAGCAGAGTCGGTTGGGGGAGGATAGGCGTGGTGGACCGGGAATCCGCCATCACCCAATGCCTTTGACTGTGCAAAGGCCACAGCCAAAGACCTTGGGCGACATCGGGTCGATGGCCGGCGACACCTTCCTGATCCACCACCACATCCAAAGACCTTGGGCAACATTGGGTCGATGGCCGGCGACACCTTCCCGATCCACCACTCTTGTCCTCCCCAATTGACTCCGTCCATCGTGCCGACCGCCGGCACTGCACCACCGCTCAGCTTCGTCCTCTACTCCTTAGCCTCCAATTGCTGCCCCGGATCGTCACCTTCTTCCTCTTCTTAGACTGGGTAAGCTCGCCGGAGAGGAACCTGTCTTCCCACACCAGCCCCGAGAAGCCTTGCCACTGGAGTGACACCAAAGATCTCTGAAAGCTGGACGCAGGTGCAACCATGGATCTATGCTGTGTTCTCCACCTCAATACGTAGTACAACTTGAACCCATACAGCAATAGTATTAATCTCCGGGTTGTTGGATAGAATCTAATGGTTAAAAGAAACCGAAGCACACGACTTCAACACACAATGATTTTCTCATATAATATGATTGGATAGCCTAGGGCTGTCCTCCCTTCCACTGCTGCCCTCGCCATCCTAGTGCTTTCCTGCTGCCGCCCTCTCTGTCCTCCATTTGACCTCAAAGATGCCGGCTTTGAGGGCACCCACACCCGCAGTGGTGCCGCCCTTTGCTGCCCTTCCTCCTTGCCGTCAACCACCAAATCCGCAAAGGCCGCCGCCCTTCTTCCTCACCGCAGCCACGCCCACACCCACCCCACGCCCATGCTCGCAGCTTGCCGCCCTCCACCCGTGAACCTCTAGATCCGGGGAGGCCGACACCGTTCCTCCTCGCCGCACCCATGCCTGTGCCCACACCCGTGGCACCGACGATGTCCTCGGCGAGGAGGCCAGAGAGGGACTTGTCGGTGCAGGGGGAGCCAAGGGCACCTTTGCCGCTGACGGCAAGGTGGCGGGGCAGGGAGAAGTGCGGGCAAAGGCAGCAGCGATGACATCTGCATCGTGAGGGGGAGCCGAGGGCCGCGCTGGCCATGGCGGCAAGCAGAGGCAGCAGCGGCCATGGGGAAGAGGCCATGGGGAAGAGGTGAATTATGGTTTTTTTGAAAAATAGATCTGGGCCGTCGCCGTCGATCTAATCGGACAGCCCAAATTAGAGGTGACTGCAGTTACCCCTAGACTATATATATACATATACATGTATATATATAGACACACACTTTACACATACATAAATTGATAAAACGTTTCACATTCCTTACAATAACCAAAATTGACATTTATACCGACAGTTATTACATAAACAATTACCAATACAACCACTTCAAAATATTAATTGCTTTCCAAATCCCATTACATTACAACCAGCAAAATATTAATTACATTCCAAACTTCAAAATACGATCATTGCAAGAATATTACAGATGCAAAAGCAACCCATTTTTACACAACTCTCTTGTTTCACAATTCACATACAAAATCAAAGCAAATTTTCTTCAAGGTGAAGGGCCTATGGTTGTGGCCTTTGAAGTGTGAAGCCGCCTCTAATCTCCTCCTTTCATTTAGCAACTTGTAAACATCAATACATCCAGATTCACAAATGTAAGTAAACTCAACTAGTCAACTTATGCACACTTTAATCTTCTTGGTTTTGTTTCCCTCTTGCTTTTTTCTCTCATGTACATCCAAATTTTGTTTGGCTTTCTGTGGTCGGTTGTGAAGGCTGTGAGCCTAGGAACTCTCAAGATTGAAGCCATCTCTGTCTTTTGCTAACAACCGGTTGAACATCACAAATCAAGGTAAGCTTTCCACGAATACATGACATTGCGAACTTCATGAGATACTGCTTGTCAATTGTGCACGAAAATGGTTTCGTCTTCACCATCTGCTTTCAACACTTGAGAAACTGACTTGTCCTTCATTTTTTCTGAATCATATGTTTAAGTTTAGAACCCTCAATCTCATAAAAGTTGATCAATAAAAAATACCTCTTTAGTGCAAATAACCTACTAAATGATTAATGTACACAAAAAATTGATTGTTAAAAACACTAAATATCTTCATGTTTTCAATGTAAACAACATTTAGCTTTACTAGCTAATGGTTCTACAATAGAAGTCACGTAAAAAACAGCTTCATGAGATGTTGCTTGTCTATTCACCAGCAGATAGAAACTTATTTTGAAATAAGAAATTTCTGGTCCCTGATACTCATCATGAACAGAACAAATTAAGAAAGCTAATGTGGAGTCAAACGAAGTTAGGACACACTCAAGCAGCAAATTAACAATAATAAATACTACATATTTTATCATACAATTAGTTTTTTTAATAAACTTAAATAGGATGCAGGCATAGACCATATAATCAGTATACCACGTACATTTTGATTCAAAGTTATAATCATAATACGAATTTTGATAATCAGCAAAATAACACCTAACAAACACACAGTATTTTGTCATACAATCAGAATTTAATAACCTTAAATAGGATGCAAACACCAATCATATAATCAACATACCATGTTTATTTTTGGTTCAAGTTATAATCAGCTCTGTATTTTGATAATCAGCAAATTAACAACCAACAAGCACTGTGTATTTTATCATACAATCAACATCACGTAGTCATTGATAATATAATTTTTGATTCAAAGTTATATTATATTGTGTTAATTAACCACAAACCATGTATATTTTGTTGTAGTATATTGGAGATGGCTCCAACAGATCCCACTTCATCTCAGATTGCTATGATGATTGATGAAACTACTGTTGCTGAAAGAGGCAATGACTGAAACTGAAATAGAAGAAAACTGAAGAACTAAATGAACCTGCAAAGAAAAATAGTTGTTTGAGATCAAAAGTGTGGGATCATGCCAAAAGGATAATATTACCATCTGGAGAGACAAAGGTCGAATGTCCACATTGAAAAAGACCTTACAAGATGTCTAAGACTCGATCAACAACCACACTTCAAGTCATTTAGAAAGTTGCAAGAAAAGGTCAAGAACCTGAAAAAGGGCAGAAAGAGAAATCCAATTTGTAGCCCATAGTTGAAGATGAAAAAGAAATTACTATTACAAACTACAAGTATGATAGAGATAAAGTGAAAGAGAGTCCTTGTCACGTTGATTATTATGGATGTGAAACCATTTTGATTTGTTGAGAGAAAGCTTTTCAATCTTTATAGTATTTTGGAGTAAACTCTATGCTTACAAACTTATTAGTCGTTTATGAATAGTTTTTATTTCAACTTTATATTTTGGAGTTATTGTATATATTTATTATGTTTATTGGTGATTATAAACTCAATTATATATTTACTTTGTTATGTATCAAATTAAAGATGAAGTGAAAAAATTTAAAAGACTAATGTTTATCATGAACAGAGATTTAATAGTATTGTAAATTTGTAGTGTAAACTATGAAACTAACAAACCTTGCAATGATTAACTAATGATAAATTATGACATGGTCATAATATACAAATTAACAAAACTAATTAAACCTTGCTAAACGAGAAGTAAAACAAAGAAATAAATTATAATAAACACATCATTGACAATAACTAAAACACAAGGGCCAGAACTTGGAAATTGATAACCTAAA
>JAURVB010007130.1:0-10149 GCA_033002965.1 Piper betle
AACAATCAACTACTAAGCCAAGTGTGTTAAGTTGCTGATTTTTAAGTAATTCGTGTAACTATTGCATGCACTTCAACCCCCTTTAATTAAAGGCCTGGGGCTTCTACGTAGCTAGCCAGCATGGTAGTCAATTATGGGGCTTTCTCTACAGTTATATTCGACATGATGTAATTGAAATAATAACTAGAAGTCATTCTTACCGAATAGTTCTAATAAGAGTCTTATTTTAAGTATAATATTAATAATAGAAACTTTCATTTTTTTTTATTCATGAAATAGTTTCCCGCTCTGTCAAAAACCTTTTCCCATGTGTGTTATGCCATGTCCACAGTAGAACTCAAACTTGTGAAACTAAGGTTGTTTAAAGTTTGATTAAGCTCAATATGGCATGATTTTTTACTCGATGAAAGCTTGACTCCGAGTCACACAAAGTGAGTGTTTGTGCTGGCTCAATGGGGCTCAGATATGTCAAAGTTCAAATTTAACATAACAAACAAAATTTTAGATGTGAATGTCAGATCTCCTTCAAAAGAACATCACTAAAATAAGAACAACATATGACATAAGAAATCAAAAAATAAATTTTAATGCATGGCTACATCATTTATAAGCAAAATTATTGTAAATGAGATTTTAAATTTTAAACTAAAATTAGTGTATTATAAGCGTAGAGACTCACTTTTATAATAACACAACTGAAAAATGTCTAAAAATACTTCAATCATTTAGGTTCATTTCAAACAACCAACCAAGTAACCAAATCAGTTTTCTCTTTTTCTTTCTTTAAAAATATTTTGAGGTGTTTCTAAATATTAAGATTTTGTTCTTTTGGTGAGAGATTTATTATGTGTGAAAATGCAATTAGAATATATTTTATAAATATTTTATTTTTTTAATCTTTGCCTATTGTTTTCTTATCATTTTTAAGGCCTTTCACGTAAAAGTTCTTTGTATCATCATTTTTTATCTTTCTCATTATATTTATGCAGTCCTCAATATAGAATGTGTTTTTTACTTCATCTTTTTTTGATAGATGATTCAATGTATAGTTTAAAAACTGAGGGCCGGGACTCAATTCGACATGCTATGAAGTAGGGTCGACATAGAGTCGCCTCTTAGCCATTTTAGAGTCATTTAATAGATTTTTTGTATCCAACAAATAAATAAATTATATGAATTTAGTATATATTAATCATTTTAACACTTGAATATTATTAAATATATGATTTACATTATTTTAAAATATTGATTTGACTATAATAAAAACATGATAATATATAATAAATTTTATAACTTGGCTTCGGTTCAATCACAAAATATATCACAGCAGTTATCCATAGAATTTGTCTTGAAAAGCAATAGACTGTGGAGGACTGAGTTTTTGAAACTTAAAATGAATTTTGAAACTCTGATTCAATGATTTTAGTACGTTTAGAGTGTAGTAATAGAGCTTGAGCTGGTTATCGATGCCCATACCCACCAATCATTGATAATTTTGTTAATATCGACTCCAATTTTTGAAAAATTTGTGACTTCTAAAATATCTCATTAAAATCTTATTGGTGGCAGTGCAGGCAATTCTAGAGAATATTGTACTGCTCAGGCGGGGATCAGCTTTATAGTTCGACGCCTCAGGGATGGCAGGTAAGAAAATTACTTTAACAAATAATTTAATATGAATATTAAATTAATTATGTAAATCCAATCACCCGAGTCAGGCTTTTATATTCTTAACCGGTCAGTTTGACCATTATTTTCAGTGAAGTCAATTTCAGAACACACATCGGTCGTGTATTATAAACCATAAAGGTCATGGGTGCCCAAATATATGATGATAACATCATTAAAATAACAGCAAAATGACTTACCATAATATATAGGAGTATGCCCAAATTTTATTTATTTATTTTAGTATTAAACCGTAGAATTATTTTTAGGTCCAATAACACATTTGGATGCTTTACAGAGCAGTTTGGGTGGGTTATTAATTATAAAGCATATCATTGTGATGTTATCATGTGCATTATATTTTATGTGATTTTCCCTTATTTTTTGGATTTTTTAAAGATTTATTATGAGTTGATTTTTACTTTTGACTCTAGTTAGAGTCGAGTCAATTTTTATTTACAAGATTACCCCCAAGACTCACCACGACTTTCTCCTCCCCTAAACCCCAATGCCGCCTCTCTCCTTGCCACCGATGCCGCCTCCGGCCGCCTCACAGACTCTAACTGACGTCGTCGAGCCCCGACATGCCACCCCGATCGCCCTTAGCCACTACTTGCTCTCCATGATGCATGGGAGCTGCATGCTAGCGCCGCCCGTCCGACGCCATTTCACCGCTGTCCACACCTCTCTGTCACCGCTATGCTGCCAACACCACCCCCTTCGACCCCCGATCATTGCCCCCATACCCAGCACCACAGCCAAGGCCCGATCAGGCTAGCCGACCAACCCCAGCCGACTCGACGCTACCGCCGGTGGTCATCGCCGTCGATGCTGTCCTCACCACCACCACCA
Organism: Piper betle; assembly: GCA_033002965.1. Taxonomy (NCBI): domain Eukaryota; kingdom Viridiplantae; phylum Streptophyta; class Magnoliopsida; order Piperales; family Piperaceae; genus Piper; species Piper betle. The sequence goes on from JAURVB010007130.1 coordinate 2,521, forward strand.
TTGGGTTGAGCTCGCCGAGCTAGTGCCGACTCATAGCCTTGATTGCCTCACCGGAAATGCCACCGCAAAAGTGTTGGGAGGCCGCCAAAAATAGCCGAAAACTATTGGAAAATTGCTGGAAAGCGCGAGAAAACTGGATTAGCTAAAATTTGCACAATCTTCTGCCGAATTCATCTAGTGAAACCCGATCGAACTTCAAACGCCGTTGGGTGCCGAATTTAAGTCTCGAACAGCACGACAAAACCCTAACTGTCGTCGATTGCCGACGCAAGGTATAATTAGCTCTAATTTAATTTCTTAAAGGTGATAATTATTAGCACAACATGCTAGGATTTTATAAACAATCAACTACTAAGCGAAGTGTGTTAAGTTGCTGATTTTTAAGTAATCCGTGTAACTATTGCATGCACTTCAACCCCCTTTAATTAAAGGGCTGGGGCTTCTACGTAACTAGCCAGCATCGTAGTCAATTATGGGGCTTTCTCTACGGTTATATTCGACATGTTGTAATTGAAATAATAACTAGAAGTCATTCTTACCGAATAGTTCTAATAGGAGTCTCATTTTAAGTATAACATTAATAATAGAAACTTTCATTTTTTTATATTCATGAAATAGTTTCCCGCTCTGTCAAAAACCTTTTCCCTTTCTTGGTAAAAATTCTATAACAATTGTAGATATATTATATGTGTTATTCCATGTCCACAGTAGAACTCAAACTTGTGAAACTAAGGTTGTTTAAAGTTTGATTAAGCTCGATATGACATGATTTTTGACTTGATGAAAGCTTGACTCCGAGCCACACAAAGTGAGTGTTTGTGCTGGTCCAATGGGGCTCAGATATGTCAAAGTTCAAATTTAACATAACAAACAAAATTTTAGATGTGAATGTCAGATCTCCTTCAAAAGAACATCACTAAAATAAGAACAACATATGACATAAGAAATCAAAAAATAAATTTTAATGCATGGCTACATCATTTATAAGCAAAATTATTGTAAATGAGATTTTAAATTTTAAACTAAAATTAGTGTATTATAAGCGTAGAGACTCACTTTTTTAACCCCATGATAATTTAATCTTCATCAAATCTTACTCCTATCTTCTATTCCCTCAGATTGTCGATCTAGGATAATTATATGATATGGTGGCTCCTACTCCTTCATGGTTCTATTATTTTGCCTTAATTTCTACCTCCCGGTGATAATTGATTAATCAACAAAATAATGCATTAAGAATTGCCTGACAATCGCATACGGTGTTGTGTATCTTCCGACCACAACAACAAACAAGTCAAAAGACTCGTCGTATGATGAATTATCAATGACTAATCTAATTAATTTCTCCCGAAATCTAATAAAACCTCGTGATCTAAGAAATAGGTGATCAATCTATTCTTAGCATTAAAAATATGATAATTCAAACGATCTGATTGAATAAAAAAGTAAGAGCTTGAAATAAATTCAATTAAATCATGTTAAATTCCATTCTTCTCTAGAATGAAATAAAAGACGGCTCCATAATAAAAGTTGAAAACATTATAAAAAAGAAACTAATTTTTATTATAAAAGAAAAGAATTCAAAAACTAAAGCTACTTCTTTCACTACACTCTGAAACTAAGAGATGAGATATAATAACAACAAATGACCACCAGTGGAGATACAAGTGTTCCTTCAAGTTTCCCTAATTAATTATAATGTCCCTTCAAGTTTCCAACTATTTGACTCCATTGAACACCATAAATTATAGCCATTGGGTGGGGCCAAGTGTCATGACAAATCAAATCCAAAGCTTAATTTATTCATCTTTTTTTGCATTGAAATATCAAAATTAAGCATATATAATAAAATATTAATTAACTAGAATATAATGAAAAATATCACTAAATTAATAATGTTTATACCCGGGAAGTACAAAATCACATCCAAAAGAAAGCTCTCTGTGTGTGTGTGATAGTCCACTGGCTTATCATTCTCATCTGCAACGAAAAGAATACAATCAAGCACATGCTTAAATATATTCACCTTTCGCTCCCATCTCCACTAATGTAGACAATGCCAATTTAATAGAATCAATAGGTCTTTATAGGTTGTAACAGGGTCAGGGGCTAGGGACCAAAAATAGGATAAACAAGATAGAAAAATCAGAGGCTAATGTGCACCCTAGAATTAAAAATCCTTTCTAAATCTAGACATATATGTACAACAAATCCGCAAACAATATGACACAAACTTTCTTAAATGTAGTATTGAGTTGACCCAATATAAAAACTAACTTTTGCTTTGATTTTCCATCGACTACCTGTTGCTTTTTTTCTTTTATTTCAAACCAGTGGAAGACTATTGCTTCATCTTGTATTTACTGGTGGAGGATCACTGCCTTATCTTATTCTTTTTTTTCTTTGTTTTTTTCTTTTTTTTACAAAGCAAAGTGCCAGGAAAGTCCACACTATTCACTAAATCCCCACTCTATAACACGCAATGCCTTCGCCCTATACTACTCAAAATTTCATCCTTGTTAGAATTTGGAACGAATTCAAAACACTAGGGTGTTAGGACTCAAACAACAAGATATATTTTCAATAAAAAGGCTAGGCTAAAATAAGGGTAATCAAACAAATATATATGATAAAGGCCATGAAATTGTGTACAGAGGATAATTCATCGTAGGCTTGAAGAAAGGCCCAGACTCATCAAAAAGAAATGCCTATATCATTTTCCATCAACATGGCAAGCCAAATATTTCGCCTCGAAAGTCGCTAGGGCAAATTCTAAAAGTCATGACCATCATGTACAATCCTTATTGCAAAACATTCATCGAAATCATCTAAACCGAATGATTATGAAAATAATATAAGGTAGAGAACCAACTCTCAAATGTAATCTTTACTCAAGTTCATCGCTCATATTAATTAATCAAGTTTTCCCAAGAAAGGTAAGACTAATTCACATGTATCTATCATTGAACCAAGAGACAAATATATTGTTGTATAATAAAATTTTTACACTAAACTACACTATATATATATATATATATATATATATCTAAATATGAGTCAAGCATGAACAATATGCATAAAATTAAGGCATCACCCCCAAACTTAAACTAAGCATTGTCCTCAAAAATAAAAATAAGGAGAAAGAAATGAAAGAGAACTCCCTCAACCAATTAGTAGGAGGATGATTATCATGAATAATTGAATTTGCACTTAACCCATGCTACAAAATAAAAAGAAATATTAAAAAAATCTACAAATAGAAATAAACTTTTTAAATAAATCATTTGGGTTGCCTCCCTAGAAGCGCTTGGTTTAACGTCTACAGCTAGACACCAATTTCTCATTCTTTATTTAATGTGATGGAGGACTTCCAAAGTTGCTCCCCTTCATAGTAGTGTTTCAGTTTACATCCATTGACTTTAAATGATCGATCCCCACGCTCAGTCCTAATTTTAATTGCACCGTGTGGAAAAACTTTTGTCCAGGAGAAAATGACCAGCAACCACACCAGATGCCATGTTTGTCTGCTATAGTCCACGCAATAGCTGACTTGTAATCTTTTAGTATTCTAAGAAGCTTTTCTTTCTCCAATATAGTTAGCTCTGAAGATATAATAATAGGAAGAGTGTCATCAAGCCCTAAGAAAATATACCTGAGATGTTTTGGAAGTTGCTTTAGCTCTAAAATAAGTGGTACTTCAATTAATGGCAGCAACTTGTGGAATGGTAGATCTGAGGTTTCCATAACTTTGAATCGTTGAGGCAAAATTGGTTGTGAATCTAATACTTTAACCTCATCCACATCAATATCTTCTTCACAAAGAGAATTTATGGATTTATGTAATGAATTACTAAACTGATCCCCTTTGCATCCGAGTATGCTAACCAATGTATTGAGTTCATTTTCGTTATTTGGTTTTACAACTTTTTCCTTAACTTCATTAGGCTGAACTGGTTCCTGTAAAGTAATACCACTCTAGGTTGTTATAGCTTTGCAATGCTCTTGACCATCATTCCTTGGTTGTTCTGGTTGGCTAGGAAGTACACCCTTGGGTCGCTCACTTGGTTCCTTGTTTAATTGCACCATAACTTGTTGCATAAACTGTTATTGTTGTTGTTGCTCCTGATTCTGCATAAATTGTTGCATAGTTTGTTGCATGTTTTGTTGCATGGAATTGAACATTTGGACTAAATCTGGTTGTTGTTGTTGTTGAAAAGAAGGTGAAGGGGGTTGATAATGCTGTGATGGTGGTGGTGGATTATTGGGGACAATAACCGATTGTGAAGAATTATTCCATGAAAAATTGAGGCCCGCATTGTAGGTGTTAGAATAGGGATTGTTCCAAATAAAATTGCCTACGTAATTAACTTGATCTGTTGCACATTGACATGTAAAATGTCCTTGTCCACACCATTCACACCTTGGTTCGACAGCCTTAACCTGTCTCTGTATATTAAGAATTTGAACTTCATTAGTTAAAGCACTGACCTGAGCAGATAAAGCAGTAAGTGCATCTAATTCTAAAACTCCGGTAGTCCTTCATGAATGCATGGCTTCTTCCTCTATTGGTTCTTGTGCTTTTCTTCCAGCGGCACACAAATTTCTCAAAGTCCAAGTTTCTCAAAGTCCTTTCAATCTTTGAATCACAAGAAGACAAGGGTGACCGTACTAATAAACAAATGATAATAAATAATAGAAGGAAGAAAACAATGATATAGTTTTTTTTAAAATATAATCAGACACTAAAATCTAAAAAGAAAAGAAAAACACTCAAAATTCTAATCTTAAATTAATTAAGAAAATTCGATCTCCCCGGTAACGGCACCAAAAACTTGTTCGAATATTTCAATGGCGTGTAAGTATACACGGTCGAAACAAGTAATATAATGATAAATCGAGTATCGTCCCACAGGGAGATGAATTTCCTATAATTAATTAAAGAAAATAAAATGAGGAGCAAAACAAAAATAACTGACTTAACTAAATCTAACTAATAACTTTAAATTAAAAGCGAAGTAAAAATTATAAAACTCGTTGTAGAGTCGAATTTCCCTTAACGTGAATTTAATCTTCATCAAATCTTACTCTTATCTTCTATTCCCTTAGATTGTCGATCTAGGATAATTATATGATATGGTGGCTCCCACTCCTTCATGCTTATATTATTTTGCCTTAATTTCTACCTCTCGGTGATAATTGATTAATCAACAAAATAATACATTAAGAATTGCCTGACAATCGCATACGGTGTTGTGTATCTTCCGACCACAACAACAAACAAGTTAAAAGACTCGTCGTATGATGAATTATCAATGACTAATCTAATTAATTTCTCCCGAAATCTAATAAAACCTCGTGATCTAAGAAATAGGTGATCAATCTATTCTTAGCATTAAAAATATGATAATTCAAACGATCTGATTGAATAAAAGAGTAAGAGCTTGAAATAAATTCAATTAAATCATGTTAAATTCCATTCTTCTCTACAATGAAATAAAAGACGGCTCCATAATAAAAGTTGAAAACATTATAAAAAAGAAACTAATTTTTATTATAAAAGAAAAGAATTCAAAACTAAAGCTACTTCTTTCACTACACTCTGAAACCAAGAGATGAGATATAATAACAACAAATGACCACCCCTTTATATAGAAGTGGAGATACAAGAAATCAAAGAAGGTGTTAACAAATAAACGTAGTCTAATTAATTATAATGTCCTTTCAAGTTTCCAACTTTTCGAATCCATTGAACACTATAAATTATAGCTATTGAGTGGGGCCAAGTGTCATAACCAATCAAATCTAAAGTTTAATTTATTCATCTTTTTCTGCATTGAAACATCAAAATTAAGCATATATTATAAATTATTAATTAACTAGAATATAATGAAAAATATCACTAAACTAATAATGCTTATACCCGGGAAGTACAAAATCATATTAAAAATATGGGGAAATATTATATATTTTAAACACTTAATAGTGCCTTGATTTCTAACTATTAGACTCTTCAATTTTTTGTATATCATAGAATTGGTCAAAAATGAGTGCAGCCAATGCCACTCTGCCTTGCTTCCCACTCACTTAAATGCATACCCAATGCTAACCAACCCAAATTAAACCTGATGGATGCCCAAAGATCTGGTTACCATCAAAGGTTTGCCCACATCCCGCAAACTTTACTATGCTTTCAAGTATATGCACATCTTCTTGATGTGGAATTCTAAACTTCGAAACAGGTACTATTTCAATAGCTACCAAATGTTAAATGAAATGTATCCAAACAAGAATACAATGATCCATCTACCATGAAATCCAAAAATTCACAAGCACCAAATCTCTGATCAAGATGAACAACGCCAATTTTAACAAATTATAAAGCTAGAGCTAACACTTGCAAAATAATAATACTAATTATTATTATTATTATTATTATTATTATTATTATTATTATAACACTTGAAGGAAGGCGGAAATAAGATTATATTTGGTGCAACCTACTTAAACTGCACAAATGACCATGTTTTAGTCAAATTTCTATGCTAGAAGCTAATTTGGCATACCATGGACATCAACAACACTTAATAACAATATGTGCAACTAATACACATACATCGAATTGGTGCAATAATTTATCCATGTTTCCATTTCCTCCAACTTCTTTTCCACTTGTAACCCTCCAATCCACCCACATTTGGCTCCAAAATCAACTAACATGCAATACAACAGAAATAGTTTCTTCCAAAAGCAGCAAAAAATGTTCTAATTCCACATAATACGAACATCGACAAGACTAGATTACCAAAATCGTGCAACTGTTGCATACATATCCAATTGGATGCACCTTACCTTATAACCTACTTAGCTTCCAAGGCCCCCTAAAAAAATGCAATGTTTCAAACCATTCCACCCACATTTCCCACCAAATCAACAAAATTTTGCTCTTCCGAAGGTAGCAAAAAATCGCTCCAATTATTGCCCACCAACAAAAGCAATTCATTTTCAGTAGGAAGATGATAATAATAATACCAGCACACCTGCCACAAACAATTCCGCATACCTACCTACCTCGAGCATCAACAACACTGAATAACCCAATGCGCGCACCTTAGCTTCCAAGATTCCAAAGTGCAACGTTACTCCACCAAATCAACACAAATTAGCTCTTTCTTCCAAACATAACAAAAAAAAAACATCATTGACAACAGCAAATAACCCAATTCCAAGACCACCCCAAAAAACTGCAACATTTCAACCCATTCCACCCACAGTTCCCACCAAATCAACACAAATTCGTTCTTCCAAGCGTAGCAAAAAAAAAAAAAGAAGAAAATTGATCCAATTCTGCCTACCACGAACATCATCATAGACAGCACTAAACAGCCCAATTCCAAGACCCCAAAAAAGTGCAAAATTTCAACCACATTTCCCTCCAAATCAACACAAATTCTCTCTTACAACCACAGCAATCACCCGAAAAAAAAATAGCAACGAACAAAACCCTAGGAAGAAGGGCCCACCTCAAAAAAATCCGCAACCCGATCGCCAAGAAATGGAATCGCCTCCGCCGAAGGGCAACTGGGCTTCCACCGGGACGAGCTAAGCCATGGCCGGGGCGAGAGGACTTGT
>JAURVB010007131.1:0-21130 GCA_033002965.1 Piper betle
AAGATAAAATTTTCTAGAGACAAGACAAGCAAGGCATCGAATAAGATCATGAATTTTACCATCATTCTAAAAGAATGATCTGTATTTAAAACACTCATATGTTTCGTATGTGAGGTCGAACTCTGATTGATTTTGATTCTGTTGTACGAAAATACCTTCGCCCATCCACATTTGAGCAAAAATCTTCTTCTTGACAGGATGATCAATAGGGAAAAGAGAAAAATATTGGAAGCACCGTTTAAGCAAATGTGAAGGCAGATTGAAGTATGATTGTTTACTAAGAGGAAATATCTCATCAATTCCATCTTGGAAACACCAAGTTTCACAGTTCAGTAGGCTTTCCAAATTTCTTTCTTTGGCATTGCGGCGAAAGACAGTACCCAAACACTCGGTTGTAAGAGGAACACCTCTGCATTTTTTACCAATTTCTTCAAACTTTTGAACGCCAACTTTCTCAATCATAATTCTCTCTGTCTCTATCTTTGCAAATGCCTTATCTTTAAACAAATTTAAGCAATCGCCCTCTTTCAATGCTCTGACATGGTGGAGATATGTGCTATATATTTCCTTTACAACTTCATGATTATTGAAGTTATAATAAATCTACTTCCTTCAGACTGATCCCAATCTCTTATTTTTACCATCCACAGATCGTCTATCACGATCAAGAATTTCTTACCACCAAACCAACTCTTGAGTTCAGAAAACCATAATTCTTGACTTTCAATCAGAATTCTCTCAGTTCGACAATGTAGATAGAAAACCATCAGGATGAGACTCAAGTAGAATGGTTCTTACTGTTGCCACATTTTTCAATAATGGAAATGTCCTTGAATGAGAACTATTGCCAAGAAATGACATATGCCTTGAACTTTCAGGCAAGTAATTTTGTATGTTGCCCCTGTCACTCAAGTACCTAAGATAAAATTTTCTAGAGACAAGACAAGCAAGGCATCGAATAAGATCATGCGTTTTACAATCATTCTGAAAGGATGATCTGTATTTAAAACACTCATATGTTTCGTATGAAAGGTCAAACTCTGATTGATTTTGATCCTGTTGTACAAAAAACCTTAGCCCATCCACATTTGAGCTAAAATCTCTTTTTTGACGGGATGATCAATAGGGAAAAGAGAAAAATATTGAAAGCACCATTTGAGCAAATGTGAAGGCAGATTGAAGTATGATTGTTTAAGAAAAGGAAATATCTCGTCAAGTCCATCTTGGAAACACCATCTCTGAACGAGAGATGGAGAATTTCACATGCGAGTTTAAACTAATTTCAATTAGATATATAAGGGTTTTTAGACAAAACTGCCCCTACAATTGGCACTTGACTGCGGACAATCGACCAAAAAATGTGTCCGCACATAAATGCAAAAATCTACACGGTCCGCACATGCTCTGAGCGATTTCGAAAGTTATTGTCTTTACTAACTTCATATATATAAATAAAAGATGAATACGCTTTAAAATTCTATTATTGATGAGTTGAAAAACAAAAAGTAAAATTTTTATTTTTTAAAAAAATTATAACAAATCAAAAAAATTTAAAAGGAAATAAATATATAAATTTTGGGTGTTTAAAATTTAAATTTGAACTTGTCATATTTTTTAGATATCATAATTTTTATTTAATCTAATACATTTTAAATTTGAAGATTTAAAAAAACAGAATATCATTCATATATATAGAACGTGAGAAAAATATATTTAAGAAATTTGAGGTTTAATTAAGAGTATCTATATCAATAAAGCAAAAATTATGAGGGTTTATAACCTAACGCCCGGTTCGTAGTTAGAGTGGTATACAACCCTAAAGCATTTTTTTAAATACAATTAAATGCTCAATTAACGCCTCCGTTTTAACGCCGCCCACGGGAGCAAACGAAGGCGGTCATCTCGGTCTGATTCACGGGGGCTCTCCTCCGTGACCGCGATTTTCGCCGGTTTGAAAACGAGGGGAAAGGCATGGTGGCGCAGGCCGGGATGGGGCTCTCCAAGGTCCTTTTCGTCGCCGGTGCAGGTGGTGTTTATTTTTTTTCCCGATTTTTTTGATATTTTTTGGTGCGAATATGGTGCAATTCGATGGTTTGTAACGTTTGCGCGGTTTGGTGTGCGCAGGCTACACCGGCGCGATTGTTTTGAGGAATGGTAAATTGTCTGACATATTGGCGGAGCTCCGGGTGAGTGTTCTGTTCTTTTTTTTTTTGTTAACTTGTGATTGTGTTGGTATTATGATTTTGTTTTGTAGTTGTTGTGTTATTTTGACGTGGAAATGATTGCATCAAAGAATGGGGCTTGATTAGATGGTGTGGTGCGGGTTGTTGAAATTAGGGGTTGATGGTTGTGTAGCTTGGATATTGCATTGGTCTGAACAGCTTAATTTTATATGGTATGCGTTCTCTTGAAATTTGTGTTTTTTCTGTATGATCTGCGGGTACAATTGCGGTCACAAGCTATTGAGTTTCTGATGTGACACTAAATTGCAATAAACAAAAATTCATCTCAGAAGGGTCTAAACGACCGCATAGAGTTGAAATTCCACTGATTAATTTGAAAAGGGTTTGAAAGAACCTGTTACCATGTGAATAGAGGAAGTTCTAGGACCATAACCCTAATAACGGGCTTCCTAATTTCAGTTGCGATAAATTATAGAAGTTGCGAATAAATTATAAAATATATGAAAAGAACTATATATTAGTTTTGACGTTTGTGTCCTGCATTGTTTTCATTTATTCTGAAGATGTGCTGTTGGCCTGAGAATCTGACCTATTGAAACGTCACCATAAGTCTATTCTTCAAAGTATTTATAGTGTACTAGCTTGACTAGATTTAGTCAGTGAGCAGTAGAAAATGATGTTATGATTTTGTAGCTTGTTTGTGATCTAGCTTTTGATCTAATTTAATGTGATTATTTATTGGACTGAATTTTAATCTTTTGATTTCCTTTGCCTAAGTTTTGGGTTATTGGAATCAAAGGTTGTACATGTGGTGCTTCAATCCGTAGGATGTTTGCAAAGAGTATGTCATGTTGCTTATAACTTTCCTGGTCCTTCACTATACGTTATCCCTAAGGGTGTTTGTAGCCTCAAGCCTGCCAAAAAATGAGAATAGGCCACCATTTTTTTAAATGATTATGTGGTGGGAATCGTTAAAATGGTAACACTAGTAGGCTGTGGACTTAGGAATTTACTGCATATACTTTTAACTAAATTTTATGACAATAGCAACACAGATCATATTAAAGTAAACTGCCAAAGTAGGTACTTGATGTGGGTGACCTACTGGAGATCAAAGATTGTATTGTGGGTATAGTTGGCAAGGCCGGACATTGTGTCTATTTAGGGAGGTACAGCGGTTCAGTGTAGTGACTCCTCTAGTTTGAAGTGAAGAATTCCCTCTTTAAAGTTAGTTTCCTTTTCTCTATTTGAGTTAATGTGACTACAATAAACTTCTCCAAAAAAAATATTTACAAAAGCCTTGAAGTTTTTTCCCCCTCTCTTGGTGTTATTTACTGCTGTGCTAGTTTTATACTAGAGAAGGTGCTTTAATTACTTACTGTTCTTCGCTTGCTTGCTTGATGCAGGCACTTCTGAAAGATAAATCAGGTGATGAACTGGGTTCAGACTCAGATATTACTGCTCAGGTAAGATGAAATGAAGTAAAAAACTACTTTCTAGAATTTACAATATAAGGCTATGAAATTGTAGAATGTATGATTTATGTCTTTTATTAAGGCCCCTAGCTCAGAGGATGAGAGCACCTGGCTGTGAATCACGGCTTAAAGAGGCGGGGGAGGGGGTGGGGTGTTGACTGTTGATGGATTCAAATACATCTCCAATTTTGTTTGATCAATTTGAAGAATGTCTCAATAGAAAAAATTATGTTGTCTTTTTCATTAATTAACCTCTTCTACTGCTAAATCAATATTTGTCTTATGGTATGTGGGTGTAACTTCCCCTATACTGCTTGCTGCAGTTTTGGGAACTCTTGGCTATGGATACACAGCCAGTTTTGAGAACTCTTGGCTATCAATCATAATTCTCTCTCTCTATCTTTGCAAATGCCTTATCTTTAAACAAATTTAAGCAATCGCCCTCTCCAAAGCTCTGGCATGGTGGAGATATGTGCTATTTATTTCCTTCGCAACTTCATGATTTTGTGAAGTTATAATAAATCTACTTCCTTCAGCACAGTACTTTAGAGGAGCACATAACCGATCCCATTCTCTTATTTTTACCATCCACAGATTGTCTATCACAATCAAGAATTTCTTACCATCCAACCAACTCTTGAGTTCAGAATGTTAGCAACCTAGGTTGTTTACATCATTTGTTCTCTGGTTTGCACAATGTAGGAGGTCTACACACACTTTCTTCACGGCATCATCACCACATATAGATTGAGCACACACCCAACTTGTCACTTGAAATTTTAATTCCTTCACAATCTCAGCGTTGTAAATAAGTTGGGCTAAAGTTGTTTTCCCAATCCCTTGCATCCCAAGTATGGTGATCACAGAAAAATTCATACCAGATACATTACCAGCTTCTCCTTCTTCTTTAACATTTTTGCTATTATTTCTTTATCATCATCACGACCATAAACAACCGTAGGGATCAAGAAATGAGTGGTCTAAGGCCTACCTTTTGTTGGAGATGCGACCGCCACCTTGTCCAATCCAAGCTTGGCTGATCCTTTAACTTTCTCTTCCAATCTATTCAAAATCAATGTTATTTTTTTTCATCAGATGCCAGACTTGCTCAACGGAGTCGGAGAAGGCAATGGCTATTGGGGAGGTTGTTCTTGGTGCCATCCTCCAAGTCTTGTTCCAAGTCTTGTTTACTTTTTATTTTTCAACTCATCAATAATAGAATTTTAAAGCATATTCATCTTTTATTTATATATATGAAGTTAGTAAAGACTATAACTTTCGGAATTGGTTGGAATCGGCCAATTCTTAGACCGATTTTTGAATATCGATTTAACTTGTTTTTAATTCGGAGGGTCACCGAACCCATTTTTGCATCTATGTGCGGACACATTTTCTGGTGGATTGTCGGCGGTCAAGCGCCAGTTGCAGAGGCAGTTTTATCTAAAAAACCTTATATATCTAATTGAAATCGGTTTAAGCTCGCATGTGAAATTCTCTTATCTCTCGTTCCAAGATTTATAAAAACCTTATATATCTAATTGATACATTGCTGTTTAATCCAATCCATACATCTCCAAGCATTCGTGGCTATTGGGAGGTTGTTCTTGGTGCCATCCTCCAAGTCTTGTTCCAAATGATGGCACCTTCCATCATTGACAAGTTCACCCAATTCATAGGCGTCAACAAGGAAATCAAAAGCTCGAATCCGTGCTTCGCAGCATCGAGAAAGTGCTGAAAAGTGCGAAGGTACTCGGTGTTGATCTTGTCCAGCACTTTATGCAACTCCTCGTCGGCACTTTTCAACACTTTCTCGATGCTGCAAAGCACGGATTCGAGCTTCTTGACTTCCTCGTTGACGCTTATAAATTGGGTGAACTTGTAGATGATGGAAGGTGCCATCTTTTGGAACAAGACTTGGAGGATGGCACCAAGAACAACCTCCCCAATAGCCACGAATGCTTGGAGATGTATGGATTGGATCAAACAGCAATGTATCAATTAGATATATAAGGTTTTTATAAATCTTGGAACGAGAGATAAGAGAATTTCACATGCGAGCTTAAACCGATTTCAATTAGATATATAAGGTTTTTTAGATAAAACTGCCCCTGCAACTGGCGCTTGACCGCCGACAATCAACCAGAAAATGTGTCCGCACATAGATGCAAAAATGGGTTCGGTGACCCTCCGAATTAAAAAACAAGTTAAATCGATATTCAAAAAATCGGTCTAAGAATTGGCCGATTCCAACCGATTCCGAAAGTTATAGTCTTTACTAACTTCATATATATAAATAAAAGATGAATATGCTCTAAAATTCTATTATTAATGAGTTGAAAAATAAAAAGTAAAATTTTATTGGTTTTATTTACTGCTGTGCTAGTTTTATACTAGAGAAGGTGCTTTAATTACTTACTGTTCTTCGCTTGCTTGCTTGATGCAGGCACTTCTGAAAGACAAATCAGGTGATGAACTGGGTTCAGACTCAGATATTACTGCTCAGGTAAGATGAAATGAAGTAAAAAACTACTTTCTAGAATTTACAATATAAGGCTATGAAATTGTAGAGTGTATGATTTATGTCTTTTATTATGGCCCCTAGCTCAGAGGATGAGAGCACCTGGCTGTGAATCATGGCTTGAAGAGGCAGGGGAGGGGGTGGGGTGTTGACTGTTGATGGATTCAAATACATCTCCAATTTTGTTTGATCAATTTGAAGAATGTCTCAATAGAAAAAATTATGTTGTCTTTTTCTTTAATTAACCTCTTCTACTGCTAAATCAATATCTGTCTTATGGTATGCCGGGTGTAACTTCCCTTATACTGCTTGCTGCAGTTTTGGGAACTCTTGGCTATGGATACATGTGGTGGAAAGTATGTATGGCACCAACTGAACCTTATTTATTATAGACACTCTTATAAACATACTTCCCTAATATCTTGTTATTCTCATGGTTTACAGGGCATTTCATTCTCTGATCTTATGTATGTAACTAAGAATAACATGAAAAATTTTGTTGCTAGCATGACGAAACATATGGAGGATGTAAAAGGGGCACTTGCTGTAAGTTTTTCCACCATATTTTCTTTCAATATAATGTTAGTGATAACCACAATAAATTTTAGAGAAAGAAAGATGCTTCTTTATATTCTTCGCCACCTAATATTGTCTGCTGTTAGTGCCTTTCCTTCCAATTAGAATTTCCCCTGTTTATGTTTCTTGTGTATTTTAGAACAGTCTTAACATGTCATTTTGTTCTCTGGCTTTTTCAGATTTAGCACTTAAACTTTGTTTTTCGTCTTGTTGTCATCTATGAAAAAATTAGCAAAATATTTTTGTACCTTGATCGGGCTACAAAAAAGCATTTGTCTCAGCGGATTGAGAGTTTAGACCTGAAAGTGGATGAACAAAAGGATATGACAAAAATGATTAAGAATGAGGTATGTTTTGCATTTTTTTTCCTTATGTGGAGCAAGCTTTCTAATATAGTTATTTTGTCATATATAGGGTTGATAATATTTCTTGTTTATACCCACAATTTGCATCTATGATTTAAAGTTCATATTATGTTCTTTTTTGACCTACTTTACAACTTTAGCGTTTCTTCTGCATATAACTAGTGTTTGCCTAGCAGGTTGAGGTTGCTCGTGGGGATATTAAAAATATTGGACTTAGCATAAGTCTCATCCATGATAATGTTTATGGGCTGGTATGTTGCAAATTAAAAAAATGTTTGATACAAAGCAGTAATGCTCCTTCTTGGATATTTGTATTTATTATGGGTATATGTCATTCTGATATCCAGGATGGTAAATTGAACAAATTGGAGGACAAACTGGTGAGGATTTGTAAATTTGTTTTCTATTGAATTCCAGTCAAGAAAGCGAGTGCCTTCTATTTCTGAGCTGTGACTGGCTGAGCACGTCACAGCTGAATGTATATTTCTATTATAACATGCATTCTCTGCAGGATATTACAACAGCGGGTGTAGTGCGGCTTTGCAAACTTGTTGATGGAAACAATGAACAAATATTTGGATATTTAAAGGTTATGATCATTTACATCTTTAGAAGGCATTACATGTGATAGTTAATAAAATCATGATGCGACAAATGTAACATCATATGAACTCAGAATGATATGGGTGCTCTGGATTCAACTGACCTCTGTTTAACAAAGTTATCCAATTTATTTTCTTTTTACCTGGAAAATGGTTTTGGTTTTTAGTTTGTCTTTTGATTTTGATGATGGGATGATATTGACAAGGGTTTGTTGTTTGATAACTTATCTTGGCACAGATAAAATTTATGATGCTGTATGAGAGGACTATATAGCTATGAGCAATGAATGCACACTTGTTACCTATTAAGCATACAGTTGATTGACAAGGTTTCCACCATGTGGTTACTAATTCTTGAGAATTTTGTCGCTTACTTGGGACACTGCTTATTGGTTTGCGTGAATCGTTTAATAGTTGTGCAGAGTCTATTTACTAGGTATCATGTGTGAAGTTCCTGCTTAAAATCGAAGCTCTGATTGGCTATTGATATAGCATTCAACTTTGTTAGTACAAATACGGTTCAGTTCTTAGGTATTAGCTGTGCCTAAGAAGCTGATATCTTGACATTTTGAGTATGAAATCTTTTGGTTGAAATCTCAGTTATGGCTGAGTTATTTTTTCTTAATGTACCACAAAGATCAGAGTATAAAGAAGACCATTGAATGTATCATGACCATTTTGATGCTGTGATTGGCGTAGCTTAATGTAACATATTTAATGCCTTGAGCATGTGCCTGGAATTGCTAGATCGATCATAACTTTTAAGTTGGCATACGTCGACTTGACTGTTGATATTTAGTTTAGGAAAACATTAAGTTTTGTGGCAGCCTGGCAATAGGTCTATGTTGACCTTTTCCCTACATTCATGCAGACAGTGCAAACACCAAGGCGATTTGCAATTGATTTTGAGCAGGCATCAAATTTTAAGGTGGGTTTTTACTTAATACTGTGTTAGATGATTCCTTTTTTAGATCCAGTGTGGTCTGTATTTGACACTCCTTTGCTGCCAGGATATTACAAAGCTCTTCCTGCCAGGCCCTAGTGATGCTACCCAATGTGATGGCATTGTGGATAGAACGCCAAAACCTGTGACCGGGTATGCTTCAGGTGCTAGATTAATGTTTGATATCATTGTCCTGTTTTGAGTTGGAATAGTGTTGTGAGTTGTGACTTATTTTGTTTCGAGTTGGAATAAATATTTGATATCATTCTCTTGTTTTTCTACATTTTAGTAACGAGATCTGATTGTGTGCAGAATGTCCATCAAGTGCTGACCACCTCATGAGTGGTGGATGCGAAATTGCTTTTTTCTGATACTTCTCAAGCAAAGCTCTTCCGAGTGGAATATACTATTTTCTTGTATGGTTTCAAATGGTTTTTTTGTTAATCAACGGCCGAAGTTGATCTAGAATATTTCTTTGTGAAGGCATTGTTCGTGACAGCTGTTATCTTTGTTGTTATCATCCACTTAATTCTGATCTATACATGTAAATACAGTATGACTGTAGTAGGGGCATTATCATGATGGCAAATAAGTTCTGCAGTTTTGACAGTAGTAAATGCCTTGCAGGGAAAAGTATCCATGCAACTTCTGCTTCTCTTTTTGTTTTGTCTTATTTTTCATGTGCTGCCTTATTTGTTTATGTTGGATCAGCTATCAATGTTTTTAATGAACTGGGCTATTCCCATATCTATGGTAAGTCAAATAAACTCGCAACCTTCGTGCCAATGAATCAATGCTTATTCAATGAAAATGTGTTGGCAGAATGGTTGCCTGTCTTTCATTTATAATGTGATTAGCTCTTATCCGTCCATAGTTTTTACCCAAAATTTGATGTCGATTCGGCTTATTTAATCACTTGAAAGCTAATAGTTGTTTGACAAAATTTGTTTGTCTTTATAAAATTATACAAGTAAGTGGCCAACAACAATTACGATCAGGCACGGACGACAGTATTCATTTCTTTTAAGTATATCACTTCTTTTAAGTATGTCACTTCATGTTTGGTCGTTAGCGGCTGTTCCTGATCTCTATCTTCTTGATTGAACATGGCTTTGTTTCTTATGATAGTTCTCGCAATAAGCCAAAATGGTCGTTTCCTGTGGATAACTATGTTTAAGAAGGGCTTTTTGGTGTTTGTGGGGGACCTGCTCCTATGCATGTCATGTTCTTATTTTTCGTAGTGTTGATGATGAAACACCAAGTATTTGTTTCTTGGTAGTTATCTGATATCTCAAGGCATTTCCCACTGCCAGCAAACAATAAACAAACAAAGCAAAGTTGTCACTAATCTTATCGGCAAACACCCAAATGAAATGAGTTTGTTCTTGTCTTTCACGATGTTGCTTATCTCATTAATTAGCTTATTTTTTATGCTGAGTTTTCATTTTCCAATATCTCACCAACCTTCCAGCAATTTCTATTAGTCTATGTCCTCTGACATGTTTTAGCTAATCCACTGTTATTTGTTTCACCGACAGTTACTTCATTAGCAGCCCAGGTCACCTCGTGCAGCTCATTGCCAATATATCACATTAAAATCCTGCTTCCTATAGAGATTGATGTGATAAGTTGTTAAGTAATTCAAGTTGCAAGAACCAACAACATTTCTTTCATGTGATGGCTTTCAATAAGAATAAGAATATTGCAGTCAGTACCTAGCACGAGGTGTTGACCCAATGAAACTCATTGTTTAAGTGAAAAGATTGGTTTGCGAATAGTATCGGGAAGTAGATTAATTGCATGCATGAGCAAGTATTGATGGATTAGTCTCTGTCACTCAAGGAGCTACTCGTTCTATGTTGTTGTAAAATCCATAAAATAATATAATATTGGCCGGCACATTTAAGAAACTTGGGAATCCCTGGCTGCTATGTTTTTCCGAGGCAAGCCAATAAGTTTAGCTATAAAACCTTCTCTTCTAATGTTCATTTCACACTTTGTACTTTGCATAATATACCATGGGAAGCGCCTTGGAAGGCAAGGTTGTTGCCCTGATTGTGCCCCTTCCCGCCAATGGTCACCTAAAGCAGCTCCTCCACCTCGCCTGCATACTCGCCGGACGGTCGATCCCCGTCCACTTCGCTGCTCCTGCTGCCACAACCTCAAGGCCCAAGCCCCAATCCATGGTTGGGCTCCAGATGCAATATCCGCTGTCCATTTCCACGATCTCCCCTTCCCATCTGTCCACCACACGGCCTGATTCCCGGTTCACCTCCAATCCGTATTCGATGCTGCAGTGACTCACCTCCTTGACCCGGTGGCCGAACTCATTCGCAAACTTTCCGGTCACTCGCAACGGGTGGTTGTCATTCCGCTAACCGAGGCAGCGGCAGCCGTCGCCAACGCCGAGGCCTACATGTTCCATACGGCCTCTGCTTTCGCCAACTTCTTCTTTAGCCTAGACTCTATGCCTAAAGAGGCACTCCCCAATAAACTCAAGCAAGAAGTATTCCCTTCGTTCCCTTCCATTTCATACACAAGTTGCTTCGCACAAGAATTCTTGGATTTGATCCAAATTCAATTACAGAAAGTGACATTTGATGTTGGGCACATCTACAATTCATGTCGTCCAATTGAGGGCAGGTTCCCAGACCTGACACGCATGCTCCCAAATAGCGTGGGCCCACGCCCATGGGCTCTAGGGCCCTTGAATCCCATTTTATCCAAGGTTTATGCTTCCCGGCAGCGGACCATCCATGTATGAAATGCAACCGCCCGAGCCGTCTTTATGTCTCGTTTGGAACGATGCGGCCATTTCGGATGACCAAGTCCAACAGCTGGCCATCGGACTCAAGAGGTCCAAATACCGTTTCTATGGATCCTCCGGGAGGCGGACGGTGGAGTTGTTTTCTCCGGTGGAGGTGGCGGGTGTTGATTGTCCGGTAGGTATGTAGAAGAAGTGGCGGGAAAAGGCATGGTTGTGCAAGATTGGGCACCACACTTTGCAATTCTGTCCCACGGTCAACCGGTGGATCATGAGCCATTGCGGATGGAACTCGTGTATGGAGAGTTTGTCCGCGGCATGCCAACTGCTGCTTGGCCACTGGCACCGACCAACCCCGAAAAGCCACATTGGTGACGGAAGTGCTAAGAGCTGGGTTGGTGGTCCGGGATTGGTCACGGTGGGAGGCGGTGGTGACGGCAAAGGAGGTGGAGTCGGGGGTGAATCGACTAGTGGGATCACCCGAGTTTAGAGCACGAGCAAGTGAAATAAGGAGTGGATCTTAATTTATTCATTGCTCATATTACTAGATCGTAAAGTTAAGAACTGCATACATGGTTGCATTGAATAGAATATTGGTTAATGTTGTATTTGAGTAAAATAAAATTATTGTATGCTTTGCAGAAAGAAAAGAACAAACATTGTATTAGCAAATGAAAATATTAGTGTAATGACCCATCATCTAAAAAGAACAAGAATTGAGTAATTTTAGGAGCAGTGTAAAAATTTAAGCCAATTTTATTAATTTGTATTCATCCCCATGAAAAATTTACTTTAAGAACTCAATATTTGTTCGCATAACTCATCAAACTTTAAATCGATTTAAATATGACACTTTTATTTTATACATTTTAGCGCACAACTCACTCCATGTATTAAACTAGTTTATTAATAAAAAGTTCTACTAGTTTCGGAGGTTTATCGTGTGGGACCCTTATCACCAACTTATCTTGGGCCCCTTAAATATCTAATTCCATATTTACCCTTCATTACTCTCTTTATTTCCATTCTATAACAACCTAAATCCCCTTTCATTCCGCCCAACCCAAGCCCAGTTCGGGTCAACGCTTCCAAGGTTTGAACCACATCAATTTCCGTTCCTTAGAAAGAACCCCTCACATTCAAAATATTTACTCATGCCTCCTGATTTATAAAATAATAACTTCTTAAAAGGGTATGCCTAATATGACAAAGAATCAAAGTGGATCATTTATTTACAATAATTAAAAATAATTATTAAGAGGTTCAAATTTAGTTCGAAATGTAAGTAATGGAAGGTTGTAGGGAAGGATTGAATAAATGTCAACTAGCTTAATATTTGCATTTGCTAATTAATTTAAGATATAAAAATTAAATATTTATAATAAAAATACTTGAAAGATTCTCCTAGATTTTGCAAGGGGTTTATATTTTAATTGTCTTTTTTTAACATAAACATGAATATAACACTCATATAAAATCACAATTAAGCACTCTATTTGTTCTCGGTTTCTAATATATTAAGAGATATAAAAGTCAAATCATTATTTTCATTAATATATTTAGTTAAAGAGTACTCAACATTCCTACTATCAGCTGAATTCAACTCATGAGGTTTGTATTGTAAATTTCATCTATTTTTTTGTTAGCGCATACTTGTAGGAGAAAATTGAAACAAAAAAGAACAATTTTTCAAAATTTTGAAATTTTGTATTTTTTCAAAAGAAAAAATATATAGCATTTTTCGCATCAAGATTTTACGGACTATATTCATAGGTTGGTTTCAATCTAATTATACAAGTATTTTTTAATATTTTTTTTGTCAATCAAAAAAATCAAATTTAATCTCAAACATTTCAAATAGAATTCAAGCATTTTAACATTTTGATATCTTCATCCATACTAAACTTTAATTAAACTATTTAAGTCTTAATTAAATTTATTTATTAAATTCAAACTCGACTTGAAGTAAAAGCAAAGTGAGTTTGTGCTTGTCGGCTCGTGCCTTTTCGAATTATCTCAACTTAAAACTTGATATTTAATGTACCAAACCTCGGGTTAATTTGGAGTGGCCGGGTTTGATTAAGAGGCAAAAAGTAAAATTAAAATAATTTACTGAAAAAAGAAAAGCAGGGAAAGCAAATAAAAAGAAAAAAAGGGCGCCTTGTGGTTCGAAGTTTCAAAATTTCAACTCCCACCCGCCTTATCCTCGCCCTCTACTCCCACCACTAAATCTCCACAATCAATCTCTCTCTCGCTCGCCCTCTCATCCACCCCCCGACGTCGACAGCGAACCCTTTGCCGGCGAGGAAGAAGACGACCCAATTAGGTAACCCCTTTCCGCCTCCCCCGTTTCCAACCCCTTTGCCTCCTGTAGTCGCCGTCGCTCGCTCGGTGTGAAAACTAGGGGTTTTTTTGTGTATTATGGTTGGATCTGCTTGTTATTGTGTTTGTGTCCTCATCCATGAGGCCTTATGGGGGTTTGTTTTTTTGTTCTCTCATTTGTGTCGCCGAAACTAGGGTTTGCTTTTGTTTGTTTGTTGGATCTGTGGCATTTTGGGCATTTGATGGTCCTTGGCATATGTGGTTATGATCCCTTTTGAAATTGGTGGCTTTGTTCTGGTTGAATTGTTGATCTAATAAGGATTTGTTTTTGTAAATGAGAATTTGGAGTGGATATGGTTGCTGTTTTGTGTTTAGAAATGGTTGTTGATGAGTTTTTGTTTTGGGTGTAGTTGTTGTAAGGGTGGTGTTGGATTGGGCTGATTGGTTGTTTGTTTGTTTGCTGGATTGCTTGGAAGGAGTAGGAGATGGCAGGATAAAGAGGGAAGGGGGCTTTTGGCCGGGAAGATTACTGCTAACAAGGACAAGGACAAGGACAAGAAGAAGCCTGTTTCCAAGGCCTCTCGTGCTGGTCTCCAGGTATTACAACTCTTATCCTGCGCTGTTTATACCGAAGATTTTGATTATTTGTATAGCTTTTTGGAGTTTCACCATGAAATGTTACTGATTTGGTGGTGTGGTTAATATGATCGAGACAATTTATTTCAAGCTGTTTCAGTGGTTAGTTTTTTGGAGTTTCACCATGAAATGTTACTGTTTCAGTGTTTATTTCTGTGTTAGATCATGATTGTTGCTAAGTTTCAATCTGTCAAGAGGTATTTACTTGTGTTTATTGGGTCTCTGTACATTAGCTTTTTGCCAGTGAATGAATGTGGAATGGGGAGTTCCGGGAACATCCTTTTGTGTTCTAATTTTGCTTCGGAATTTGAGGCTGGTTTACTATCTACCATTAGAACGTCTACCACACTAGAACTTCTAATTTTACTTCAGAATATGGGACTTGTTTGCCATCTACCACAAGAACGGCTAACTCATCAGGGCTACGGAGGCCCACATCGAGCCACTTCTGTTGAACATGACGTCCAAAGAAATGACGAAGAACAGAAAATGTCACCTGACAATAGCCTAGTTCATGGTTATTCAACACCTTTTTTTATAAAGATTATTCAACACCTTATGTATATTTACTATTTTTTTTCCAAGCTGCTTATATTTACAAAATTTCTAACCGAATATTGAACGCTTCTACGGTGCAAGAACAATGGTTGAGTGTTACAATATTCAATACAAGCACGCAAAAATCTCTGTTAAAGCATAGAATCATTCAACCAATTTCAGAAAAAATATATAACATGAAATTTGGCTAATAGGTGAACCCATGTCTGCCAATCAAATGCACCAAACACTTCAGTGGAGAGCCCCTAAGGCACGTTCATAACCTGAATTGATTGTAGCATATCAGAGACTGCAATCACAAGGTCTCCTAATTTGATCATCCCTCTTGCCTTGAGCAGTGAGAAGGTCCGGTGGAGATTGCTCTCCATGTCATCAGAGAAATTCAATCGGAAGGGGATGAGTCCCCACTGAAGATTCAGGCGTCTTCGAACAGATGTGGTTGCGAAGGCAAAGATGGGGCAGTCTGGCTGGCAGCATGACAAGAAGGATGCCATCTGTCCTGTCATTGTGTAGACAAAAATTGCATCGACTCCTAAGTTGTTTGCTGCAAAGTCACAAATATTATAGTTTAAAAAGCCTTTTATCAATTTAAGTGTAAATGATTCAAATCAATATACAAAATGATATTATAACGAGAGAAGGGATACAGGTTCTGTATGTGCCAGAATGACAAACAGCAAACAGGGAAATAGGTGTAAGTGATTCAGTCATATTATCAGATCTCTAGATAACTGGTAAGCCATACAATTTGTTTAAATAGGTAACTTCCCTAGTTAAGATGCCCACTGTAGACGCAGTGAACAATACAAAAAAACTTCTTTAAAAAGTCCTTACCCATTTTAGCAGCAGAATTGCAGATTTCCTCAGAGATTCCATCAGAAAAAGAAGAAGAAATATCTGGAAGTTCCATTGTTTCATGCCTTTTGGTCTCTCTCCACCATTTTTCAATTCTTACGCTGACACTTCTAAGTGCAGCCAGAGCCTTTTCAGGAAACTGGCCCATGGCAGACTCACCAGAGAGCATCAGCCCATCAGCTCTCTGCCTTACCGCCTCAGAAACATCCGCAACTTCTGCTCTAGTTGGTGTAGGGTACTAAATCATAGACTCCAGCAGCTGAGATGCCACAATGACTGGTTTATTCAGCTCCCTCCACGTTTGGACAATCTTTTGCTGGGCAGAAGGAACCTCTTCTAATGGGATTTGGGCACCCAGGTCTCCTCTTGCCACCATGGCACCATCTGATGCACGAATAATTTCGTCCAAATTCTTCAAAGAATCAATGCTCTCAATTTTCGCTATTACGGCAATGTCCCTGAATAGCAGCATAACCTTCGTTTGTCTCTCTCCAAATACCCTTTTATTTATGGAACAAAATGGTTAAATCAATGGGAGAGAAGAGTAAACACACTGGGATCTTGCAGCAATATAGTTTTTTCAGATGGTTGATAACTTCTGCAGATTTGACAAATGAAATTGCAATAAAGTCCACATTTTCTGCAATACCAAAATCAATATCCAGCCAATCCTGCAAAAGCAAATACAATGAGGCGCCAAGGAAACAAAGTGCTGTTAAATTTTTCAAGTTCTTTTTCTTTCATCTCCAAATTAATAATGATGTTGAACAAAGTGTAGGAAGCAAAACACCACAAGCATGATTGCAATGAGCATCATTACAAAAAATTATATAACTAACAGCCAAAATTGCTGATAACACGAACTTGAAAAATAAGTACTCAGCAATATTATGAACTGTAGTTGGAAGCAAGCCTTTTAAATAGGAATATTAATTGCTGACGTAAAATGTATGTAGAAGAACGGAATTTGAAAGAAATAATGGCAATTCCATTTAGAGGCATGTTTCACTCTTTCAGTTACTACTACGGAGGCACATATAGACCTTAATTTGTAAAAGACCATTCACTCTCTATGAATGTACTAATAAATTGCCTATCAGATACAATGTCAATAATTGTTTTTTCTTTTTTAATTATGTAATAACAACTCGTCAAAACTCTTTTCTAACAACAGTAATATTACATAAAATATCTCTTTCCCCTACCATCATCAAAGAAAACCAATACATTTTGTGCATTGATGGTTTTTCAAATTCAAAGTAGTGACGGGAAATTCACAAGTAAAATACTCAGAAGTGGACAGCTTGTAAAAAATTTCCAGCATGTTAGCCACAAAAGACAATGAGTAACAAGTTGAAGGGACAGAAAATTATACTCAATCAACTATACCTTAGATGATATCGTTGGAAGCATGGCATTTCTTTCCTGGACTAGATTGCCATTTCTCCAAAAAGTCAAATTAGACCTTGGTGGCAACAATCCAGGATCACTACAGAGACACTTAACATCTGGACCAATTTTTTCAATCACTTCAAATCTCCCCATTCCACCTTCCACCAGTAAATCATCTCCCACTTTGACATCTGCATCATAGATAACATTTCATTGCAATGCTTTTTACAAGTCCAGCCACAGAGATGTGAACGAAAATTTCTAGCTAAGTAAAAAATTGAACATTTTGGCCGAACATACCTTCTGTAAATCCATCATAGTTAACTGTGATGGTACGTTCAGGAAGGTCAGAGTCAAAAGCCTGCACGGTGAATGTCCATACTTCACCATCCTACACAGAACAGAATACTTCATCGTTATCAGTAACCTATATGGCTACCTATACTCACCTTTAGCAACTCCAAGAGTGATGTTATTAAATATAAACGTAAACCAAATTAATTATTTGCAGTAAAAATCCATTTCCTTGCATCATTCAAATTAAAAAAAGACACTTGCTGCTTCTACCGTTGCCTCAGCTCAATGATACAATTTTAACAGTAAACAGTCTTACATTTAGTACGACGAGCATAAAATCAAAATCCAATAGACAGAAAGGGCACTTCCAATGTCAACATCACCCAATTAAGATTCAGCTCAATGGAACGGAATCGAGCCATTCATTTACATGGACCATGATTTGAAGGCCTTATTTGAAAATTTTCACTCAATTTTCTTACTAAACAATCTCTCCTTAGCATACCCAGCACAGAAACTGATCCAATATAACATTAGATCTATCAATCTTTCAGCTCAGAGATCGCAACTGAGTCATTCAATCCCATAGATTAGATCAAGATAAAAAGGCGCCGTCCTTTACATTGTTGACCAATTTTAAGAGTTAAACAATCGTCTTCTTAGCACATGACCATAGAGAAAAAAAATCCCAAGTCCTCAACAATGCATCTTCCATGCAAAGAACCAAACTTTAGAAATGAGTAATCGATGTATGACAAAATGCCAGAAACAAAACATCAGCTCAAAACCACAAAAACAATACCTCGGTTTTGGCAGATGCGGCGCCGCCGAGGTCGCCCATATGGATCTCGCTCCCCTCGGTATCCATCATGATCGCCACCACGTACCCCTTCTCCTCATTGAGCCTCCTCACCCTCCCAATCACACCCCGGTGCCACTCCCGGGTGCCATGGCACATGTTGATCCGGGCCAAGTTCATCCTGCCGACGGCGAGCGCCTCGAGCTGGTCGAACCCGCAGGTGGCGGGGCCGACGGTGCGGACCAGCTTGGTGCGGCGGGTGGAGCGGAAGCCGTTCTCCTTGAGCTCGCCTTCGGTGACGGCATCGACGTCTATGGCGGTGCGGCGGAGGTGGTGTCGGCGGGGGGAGATCCATTGGCGGAGAGGACGGAGGCGGAGAGAGTGAGGAGGGGGCAGCGGCGGGCGGGAAGGAGTGGGAGGTGGGGGAGGCGGGGGAGGGTTGGTGGTGGTGGGTGGGGGTGAAGGGGAGCGGTGAAGGGAGGGATTGGGCGGCGGCCGTTGTTGGAGATGTGGAGGTGGTGAAGAAGGTATGAAGGGAGGTTTAATGGCGGATTGGCGAGGGTGATGGGGATGGGCAGGGTTTACAGAGGAGATGGAAGGGCTTTGGAGGTGTCGCCGAGATGACGACGAATGATTATTAAAATTATCATTTATTATTTCTTAATATAATTAATTGAAAATAAGAATAACTTAAAATGTATAAAACCTTTGTAACAAGTTTTTCGGAAACAAAGTCTGATAACTAAAACCAAACTTATTTTTACAACTTATCTCTCATTCTCTCCCAAGTATGGAGAGGTTTAGAGGCAAAACTAAGCCATAATGAAGACTTGTACTCTTTCAACTATCTCATTCGGTCTAATGTATCATGGTCTTAATTTACTTCATATTCGGGCCACACTTCTGCACCACTCTTTTGGTTAAAGAGACTTTTAAGTATGCTTATTCTCCAACTTTAAATTTGAAATCCTTCTTGTGCACTTTCACATGGCTTTTCTGACGATCTTGAGTCGCCTTTACTTTAGTTTGGATCAATTTTACCTTCTCAACTACCTCTTTGACCATTTTCAAACCTACTGTCACACAATCTAGTGACTCAAGCAAACCAGGAAAGTGAACCATACAATCTCCCATATAAGGCTTCGAAAGATGTCATCCTTATGCTAGTTTGATAAGAGTTGTTGTAAGCAAACTCAACCAAGGGAAGATGTCACTCTCAATCTTTGCCCCAATCAAGTATGCTTGCAATAGGTCTTCCAAGGATTGGATAGTGTGTTCACTTTGACCATCAGTTTGATGATGGTATGCACTTCTGAATTTGATCTTTATCTTCATGGCTTTCTCAAATGTGTTCCAAAAATGTGATGTGAAAAGAGGATCTCAGTCGGACACAATTTCCTTTGGAAGCTAATGTTGCCTTATTAATGAAGTGTGTGAACTTGGTCAATTTGTCCTCTGCCACCTAGATTGAGTCATGCTTCCTCAGAATTCTATGAAGTCTTGTGACAAAATTACATGTATGCACTCCCATTTCCATGCGAGTATATCCAATGGTTCTAACAACCATCCTAGCAGTTGTTGTGCTTTTATAAGCAGACAAGTTTGGCATTTTGAGATAAAGTCTATCCCAATCTACATGTACACCTTTTTCAAGTCTTAATAGATCTTCGTTATTCCCATATAGATGAAGAATTTTGATCAGTGTGCTTTCAGGATGCTCCTTCTCCAAGCATCGTCCTTGGTAAGACATAGTGTCCCTCTGAACCTCATTACCTCATCAAAATCCACCACTATGTCTAAATGACTTTTCGACGAATTCTATAAGCTCCTTATCCTTCAATTGTCCTAATTTACTTGATCGACTAAGTCATTGAAACTGACAAGGTTCACAATCAAACTAGTTATTTTTTTAGTTGGATTTACTGCAACCATCTCTGCTGACATAACTCACAATCGTGCTAACTGCTATCCCTTGTCTACCTTGTTTTTCCAGCTTAGTATATCCCTCACCACATTCACCTTACCAGGTGATACTGACAATTAAAAGTCATAGTGTTTTAGATATTCAATCTATCTCCTCTCTCTTTCAAGTTAATATCTTTTTTATCTTCTATTTAAAAGTTTCAATTTTACTTAAAAATACTCAAGTAAATACCTAGTATTGTCTTAATTCATATCAATATTAATTAGTTATTATCTATGTATAATGTATATAGTCTATATTAAACAATTAATTTTAAATATGCTAAGGCGAACGAGCAAATCAAGATTATAAAAGGCCACAGATACTTAAGAAAACATGGTTTAGTGACTAAAAAGTTTAGTGTTTGTTTTGTTTGCATTTAAGAAATGTAAACTACATAAAAATTTTCTAATAGTCAACCTATTAAAAATTGCCATATTCAATGCAATTTATGTAAAAAATATTTTCCTATAAATTAAGCATGATTATCTCTAAGTAAGAGCACATAGGGGCGCAAAATAATCATGTTTAACTCAAATTTGGTCTCCCATATTGTATAAAGAATTTCTTATTTTTCTTATCATTTGGAAGTAATAATCATGATTAATCAATTTGTAAATAGTAGACGCATGCATGGTTGCTTATATAGAATATTGGAAGATTCTTATTTTAAGAATTTTATCAACGAGAGTGAGATATGGTGGCGACAAAGCTACTGCATCAATTTCTTGTTTGCATATTATGCATGGGTTTAAAAAATGAAGACATGAGCCTTACATAAAAAACTCATATAAGCTTTATTTATAGACTCAGGGAAAGGATTTGATGTAACAAATGCTACAACAAGTGTATGGAAAACTACATTCTTGTAATATCTCCGTG
>JAURVB010007132.1:0-18211 GCA_033002965.1 Piper betle
TGAGTGAGGCACATCGATTCCTCCATCACACTAGAGTGCAGTGATTGCCGCCCCATAAAAAGGCTACGGCCGGGGTGTGTGAGGCACTGGCACTGCGTGCACTGATAGCCGCCCCATAAAAGGCTACGGCCGGGGTGTGTGAGGCACTGGCACTAGAGTTGGCAATGAGAGCTTCACCACAAACGGGGCATAGCGATCGCCTGAGTGCAGTGATAGACGCCCCACAAAAAGGCTACGATCGGGGTGTGCAAGGCATTGGCACTGGAGTGCAGTGATAGCCTCCCCATAAAAAGGCTACGGCCGGGGTGTGCGAGGCACTGGCACTAGAATTGGTAGTGTGAGCTTCCCCACAAACGGGGCATAGCAATCACCCGAGTGCAGTGATAGCTACCCCACAAAAAGGCTATGACCAGGGTGTGCAAGGCATTGGCACTGGAGTGCAGTGATAGCCTCCCCATAAAAAGGCTACGGCCGGGGTGTGCGAGGCACTGGCACTAGAATTGGTAGTGAGAGCTTCCCCACAAACAGGGCATAGCAATCACCCGAGTGCAGTGATAGCTACCCCACAAAAAGGCTACGGACGGGGTGTGCGAGGCATTGGCATTGGAGACGGTAGTGGTAGCCTCCCCATAAAAAGGCTACGACCGGGGTGTGCGGATCACAGCGGACACCTCCTCCGCATTGTTTTGGAGTATAGCGGAATCGCTCCACCGCAAATTAAAATAAATATATGAAAATGGTGGAATGTACTTGTTTGTTTTATCTATTATACTACTTAGTGTTGTAATCACTAACGCGGAATTGCCTCCGTAGGTTTGCAGATCCGAGATTAGATGATTGACAACTAGAGCATGGAGCAAAGTAATATGAGGACTCCATTTTGTTATTTAATTGAGGAATAAGTGTGGCTGCTGGGAAACGGTCCAAGACTGTGGGATTTTATTATAAGTTATGATTTCTAATAATGTTTGACATAATTGCTTTAATTTTGAGTAACACCTAGCCAGTTAGGCCCACAATATTATCATGAAAAATGGCGGGTCGTTACATGCCCGAAAACGGCCGGCACAGTTGCCTGAAAACCGTCGACTCACCTTCACCGCCTTTGTCCGTCAGCACCGATTTCAGCACCGATCGCGAGGTGGTTCTTCGTTCTTTTAGAATTGTTACATACATGTTGTGGTC
This sequence comes from Piper betle, assembly GCA_033002965.1. Classification (NCBI taxonomy): domain Eukaryota; kingdom Viridiplantae; phylum Streptophyta; class Magnoliopsida; order Piperales; family Piperaceae; genus Piper; species Piper betle. The sequence goes on from JAURVB010007132.1 coordinate 1,186, forward strand.
ATAGTAGCATATTAGAATTAATTTTATTAACTTCATGATTTTAGTTTAATTAATCGTGATTATGATAAACATGTGATGATTAGCGTAGATTGTGTTGTGTGATGTAAATGCTCACTAATGAAATTGTTAGTAAACCATGGAATAGTTAATTAAATGCTTGTTAACGAGTTAAATAATGAATTTGGATGAATTAGGTTTTTGCATGCTAGTATTAAGTTAAATGGATGAAATTGATTAACCCATTGTCACCTAATTAGAATAGGTATGCTTTGAAATTGGAATTAAAAGTGCTAGGTAATAAGTAACATATGAAATGATAAAATTATTAACTTGCTTGACAATTAGAGATGTAGCGTAATTGTTGAGATGATTGTCATGTTTGATTAGATGATTGTATGCATGTGGATATATTAGTTATATAGGCGTGCATCATATATGTATGGGCGTTAGTAAATAGTTATGTTCATGTAGGTTTGTTGCAAGAGCTCGCCATCTAGGCACGAGACTGCGCTTGGAGCTTCTGATAGGTCCGTTAGGACACGCTTCTCAAGTTTTATCACTCCACTCTATCGGTGATTTGATTATTGATTGTAGGACGTGTCAGGTGGATGATTTATCGGAGCCCACCTAACACGGGTCATCTGATCGATTGTTTTTAGAATTAATAACCCTCGAGGATGAAATCCCTCGAGCTTATTTTCAAAAATAAGATCCACCTCAAGTTACCTTCGGGCCTATTATAATAAATCCCGACCCAACCCTATAAATAGTTTTATCGAGTTTTCAGTGAGACAAGAGAAGATGAGTCGACTGCACGAACCATGAGCGGATGCCGTGACAGTCAAAGTGGGCTCTGGATTAGTGCCAGCGAACTGTTCCATTCCTGAGGGATCCTGACAACTCTGCGTTTGAGTTCCTAACACCCGGAGGACGTGGAGGTTTACAGGTACTATTTAGTACAGTGCATGTCTGGACTTGTGGTTCAAAGGCTACTAAAGGCGACTGCCTGAGAGTGCTCGGTCTACATGCAAAGGCCAGGAGTAATAAGGAGGTTCGAAGAGGGCTTAGGATAAAGTTTTACGTGAAGTACTGAAAAAGAAGTGTCGTGAGCGGCACAGTACCAAATAGATCGGGATGCTGTTGAGTCAGCTGCTCGACGGCTCCTCTGTAGTTGCCCTTATGAGAGTTCTTGAGGAAGATAGATGATGATTTGCTTTCCATGAGAGTTTGCTCTCATGATTGGTGTATGCCGGCCTTGACAAAGGAGTAGCGCTTGCATTGCACACACACGTACCTGGCGCCGCGCCGACTTTTGCATAAGATGTGACGTGATTGGCTTTTGTAGTAGATATACATATTGGTATTTATGCATGTGTTTGTGAGGCTTGTATGCCATGTTTTAGAAATATTTTGGAAATGTTCTAATGTCCAGGAATGATCAGCTATGTTGAGTTGAAAATGAACAAAAACATTATGAGCATGAATTGCAGGTGGGCTAGACCCAATTATAATATGTGTTATTGCTTAAATCCTCTTGTGGTGTACATTATGGAATATTGTGCCACATTTTAACAGGTCGTCCCCTTATTGCACTTTTAGGGGAGACTCTGTCCGTTTTATTCCAGGTTTTACGAATTTTGTTGCAATTTTAATTATTTTGGTGTGTAGTTATTATCATGGCATTCACGTAGTATCCTGTTAGGGTTTGCATCTCATTCATATATTGTTTGCGGATTAGCGGCGTGCTCCATCTTGAGACGTCGAGAGGGTTATGTCGTAGCCGTTTAGGTTTTGGGTCAGCCAACTTAATCGATTTACAAGTAGTTCGACCCTTTGTAACAGTTCCGGTCTGGGCTGAGAGTAAATTGGATTGGGGTGTTACAATCAGTCTCACCCAGGGCATCTACAACCACAAGGTGTCAGTCTACTATGTTCTCTCTCTAATCCTCATATCTAATACCCATGCTAGACAATCTAGCTCCACATAGGACTGGTCTCTTGCTCAGGGCATCTATGACCACATTTGCCTTACTCATATGGTAGGCAATGTCAATATCGTAGGATATGAGACTTAGGTAAATTAGTATGCATCTAGGAACAATGTTCCCAACATCTTAGCCCAACCTTAGTGTAAAGACTGTGAAAAAAACATAATTTATTCGATGCAGTCCGGGAAGGACTGAACGTGGTCCAGGAAGGACGAACATTGGAGAATTATTATTATTCTCTACCAGGTTAATTAATATATTTTATTATTTACCCAGTTACCCAGTTAAATGAAATACTATGAAGGGGTGTTTTCACATACCCTAGCCGTCATTTTCATTTTTATAATTTTGAAAGAGGACGTCATTTTTGGTGCAAGGGGCGTCTTCCTCACCTGTGCTTCTTCTCTTGCTTGGGTATCCTTCCTATCTCCCTCTTCTTAATTTTCTTGCATGCTTATTCTTTTTAATTGATAATAAGTTTGATAATCATGAGAAATAAAGTCTGAAATCAACAATAAACAACTAAAACTAAACTGTAAACTGAAATTTGCCATGGCAAATGACTGCAAGAATTTGGGCAAGGATGGGTGACTAAAAACATTTGCAAGGCATTCCCTGGTCAAAGGAAGGGCTCGCCATGTCCCTGGTTTCCAAGTGGTGGCGGAATTATAGCTGTTTGTGGGCGGAGTTGCAAGAGGTGATGATCGTGATGGTAGTTCCTCTAAAATAGATGCTGTAATGGAAGATTCATAGGGGTAGACATTGGTTGTGCTTCGTCGACAACATCATGGGTTCCATCACAGTAGTTCAGGTCGCCGAAACAGTCCACAGCAGATGACCTTCTCGCCGAAATTCATGGCAGTGAAGTGCAGAAGTGGGGAGAATGACCCTACTCCATGCAACGTCCGAAGGTGGCTGATCCTTACTGTTTTAGGGCCGGTCTGAGGTCGTGGAACATCTGATTGGAGCAAGGTGCAAGAAAGGAGGGGTCTTGAGGCTGGGAGAAAAGAACAGGTTTGGTTTTGGGTGTAGGACAGTGTTCACCTTGGATAGCTGCTGTAAATCACGAATCTTAGGTCTCAAATTTGGTTGTTGGAGAAGATTGAAGTTGATGGAGGACGTGAATCTAGGTTTGGGTGGTAAGATAAGGGTTGGAGAAGAAGGAAGTAGGCTGTTTTTGGGTACAAGATGAAGGTGGAGAAGAGAAGAACGTTGGGGAAGAAGAAGATAACAAATCTGTAAATATGGGTTGACTCAATATGAACTCAAGTTAAAAATAATATAAACTCGTTATCAATCTTAAAAAATAATTATTTTAATCGGTTATGGGTTAAAGTTACTAAACTAATTAATTATTAGATGAAATTAACATAGACATAAGTAATAAAAAAATACGGTAATGATAAACGGTCGATAATTAATCGGCGTAATACAAACGATTAAATTAAATCGGAGGATTATAAGTAATTAATAAAATAAAGATTTTACCTTTACCATATTAACTTTAATATTTGGTACATAAAGTGATTATTTTAATAATGGGTTAGTAATATAGAAAATGAGTTATTAAACTATAATTGGGTAAAAATCGCAAGCGTCGAACCTAAATAGCAAAATGAAAATAAATAAAGTTCGAACCTTTATTGAGTTGAATAATTTAAAATAATTGTATTAGTAATATCTTTGAGATTAGAATTTGCTAAATTAATTTAATCAATTTAAAATCGAATGACTTAATTAATTAAATTACTATTAATAATGATAGCGACTAAAAAAATTATATCCGTAAAATAAATCATAAAGACCGTGTTTAAATAATTATCATCTCAAAGGAAAATGTACTAATAATAGTAATTAAATATTTGTTTATCAGTTAATAATTATTTTATCAATTGTTAAGTATTAATTATGATTTGGATAATTAATTTAAAATGTAAAGTAGAGCTTAAATGATTATGTCACATGAATAATTAATTAACTCCCTAGATTTGTTGAGAATTTAATATTTAATATTTTTGAATGGTTGCATACTTATGTTGTCAAATTTTAATAATGATATATATATTAGGCATTTAGTTGCAAACATCGGTAACTACAGGCCATGGGCCACGTAGTGTGTGTGCGCATGCATGGGATGGTAGCTGGATGGGGTGGCCACACCTCGTAGCATATAACGAGCTTGACATAGGCTCAAAACAACTAAGAGACTCTTGAAATGATAATGAAGATTATATTGATTTGTTTCATTTAATTATGCGGCTTAGTGGTTTTATCACTAACGTGGAATTGCCTCCGCATGTGAGCAGCTTTGGATTGAAGAATAAAAGTGACTCAGGTTGGTGAATTAATAATAAAAATTGGATTTTTTTATTATTCTCTTGTGTTATAAATGTGGCTATGGGAAACGGTCCGAGACTGTGGAACAGTTATTTTATATTTTAGAGAACAAGATTTATTGTTATGATTTATATTTTATATTGCCAAAATTATTTGCTATTTTTCAATTCATTTTCTGGAATATTAACATTACATAAATTATATTTTTAGGTAACACCCGGTCCGGTTCGGGCTGGTCGTTACACTTAGTGGGCCTTGTTTGCCATGTTGGCCCACTTTTCCAAATTTTAGCCCATCTAGACACTGTTTGGTCTTGTCCAAAAAATTGTTTGATTAGGTCTATTTGACAGAACCCTAAGTATGAGACTTTTCACTAAGGTACTTGTAAAACAAACCCTAATTGGAACTAATGAGATTTAACATTTCATTATATAAGATAACTAAGTAAGTTTTGAGTCATGGATGTGTGGAGGTGTTGCCTCATTTTGCATGCCAATGTGATCCGATCATGATTTGAGTTTCACCTTCTTGTTAGGATACACACAGTGAGCTCGCTGTGTTACCTCTTTATCCAACTCATACCTCTTTAGGTATCATACCCATACTTATGTCATCACCAAGCCAACCACCTTTTTTCTCTAAAAGCCATCCCTTCCCTCACCTTTTCACCATTTCTCCTTCCCTCCTCACCTCCAACAACCTTCTTCTCCTCCCATTCGCCTTCTTCTTTCTCCTTGGATCTCCAATCACCCTCCTCCATATTTCCTGCTTCCTAGGGTAGTAGTTTTTGAGGTTGGATGCCTCAAAAGACCTCTCCTAGGTCTTCCCTTGTTGGTTTCAAGTTTTTGCTACCTCTATTTCTCATTGTTTGATGTTTATCTCTTACATTTTTATACTATTTCATTTTTATTACATTTTAAAGCTATATAGATGTCTATTAGATATTCTCTTATTTGGCCTTGTAAATAAATAGATATTCTCTTTATAATGCATGTAGATCACTGATCTACACTATTTCGGTATAAAAATCATATCTTGGCACTCTGATGTTAACTTTGCATGATTCTTATTTTGTTGTACTCATAACATGAATATATACAAATTGTGTGTTGGGTGTTTTACCTGCCATGATCTAGAATGTGCTTGCATGAGGGTAAAAATTGAGTAAATGTGATAACTTTCACCATTACATAAATACCCCTTTCTCCAATTTTTACTCTTTGATCTTGTAGGATCTGCTGATGAACAACATGCCAGTTTAGTCATGGTGATGTTAGTATTTTGTGGTAAAGTTTTAAGCCTAATATAACATCTAAATAATCACAAACATTACCCCTAAGTATGCATTATGTTTCCTATGTTGTTTGTGATTGTGAGCATGATCTGTGATTGTGATTGTGTTATATGTTAAGCCACAAATTTTAAGCTAATATAATCTGCTAAAAATATATGATGCTCCAATAAGTGTGTCTACTTGAAATTAATAAATTTTAGGAATGGGTAAAAAATCATCTAAGTATGTTTTGGAAGTGTTTACCCGGATAGCGCCAAGATGCAGTGAAAACCCTTTTTTTGCACTCCAATGGTAAATTACTTTAAAATAGGTTAATAGCATTGGGTTTGAGCAGAACATGGTCCACAACTAACCCTATGTCTTAGTAGCACAGTGACAAATTTTTTTGTGAATTCCAATTTGTAAGGGTCTAGATAGCTTAAGAAACAGCCCATCCAGTGATCCAAATTATAAAACCACTTAAGTTCATTTACAAAGAAAATTGGGCCAAAATCTTACTGGGCTTAAGCACCGTCACCCAAACCCATGAACAAAATGTTACAAAATTAGTGTGCAACCCAAGAACATTATTCTAGCACCTTAGGGCCTAAGCTTAATGGGCCTTGTTGCCCTTGATTGGCTGATGAATGGCCCATCGGCCAACCATGGTGGAATTTACCTATGAACCTTAGAGTATAATGGCCCACCCATCCAAATTTCAGCCCATTTAGACATTGTTTGGTCCATCCGATGAATTGTTTGGTAAGCCCATTTGATTAAAACCCTGAAATTGATTAAAACTCACTAAGTGAACATGAAACCAAAACCTTAACTAAGTTACCTAATAAGGTTTATCACTTCACTTAAGATCTAATAAAGACAATTAAATTATGCTTAAGTATTGAGCTTGTGGGAGGCTTTGCCTCATTTTGAGTGACAATGTCACCCAACTCTTATTTAGTTCCATCTCTGTGCTAGGTATTGTGGGTGAGCTCACCGACTAAAACATGAAGCTCTACTCATTTAGGTTTGTAGGACTACATGTGTGTCTAGTTTAACCATGTTTCAGACATAGGATGGCATCAATGGCATTTTATCGGATCCCTCTCATGTCGGGTCATTTAGCCGTGTTTTCTACACTTGTTTAATAAAACTTCAAGGTTGAGACTCCTTGATGGTCTTTGAAAGATCCGATCTAGAAAATAAGCATTAAATCCTCTCCCAAGCCTATATGAATAAATATGAGGTTATATGGTTTTTACGAGTAAGAGTGTGTACATTATGTATGGACTGCACTAGTAGTCCTTCAAACCCTAAGGTAGTGAGGAGTATGATTTATTGCGTAACGCATCACATTTTCAGAATTTGTCACACTAACTTAACCATTCCTTTTTCCACTCGAGTACTGTGGCAGGAGTAATACGCAAGATGTAAGGGCGTAAGTGTTGTATGTATGAATATGAATATTAGTCATGCATGCATGCTTGCAATTGTTTAAGAATGTTTGGTTACAGCCTAGTGTGAGGCACGTCTGAAGTTTACTAAGTTTCCATGGGTAATAGAATACTGATTTGCCAGCTTGCTATTTTATTGGTAGTTATTCAAACCGGTAATCAAATTACTGATTATTGACATGGTTTTCAATTATATGTATGTGAGGTTCGCTGGCATTGGCCGACCTAGGTACATGGATTATGCAGCTAAGTGGTGGTGGTCGTCGGGGCCCTGTGTTATGTTGTATGTTTGCGACTATGTATTTTGTAGATGACTATTGACAGGTGTGTGCCCTAACTATGCGAACCTTGTATGATTCTGATATATATATGATCGTTGCTGTAAAACCCACGATTCGAGTTAGGGTTTTATATTCAGAACCGGTCGGGTCGACCGTTATTTTTTCGAGTTGAGTCAGTTTCAGGACACGTGTACCGAGCCAATGCCAGTCGCGTGTATGAGCTATGAGGGTCATGCGTACCCAAGTATATGATGATAACGTCATGAACACAGCAGAACAGAATGAGTTATCAGATATATGAGAGTATGCCAGTAATTTTTTATTATTTTTATATATAATGGATCGTAAAATTAGTATTAGGCCGTTTACCGCGTTAGGACGCGTTCGGGCAGTCTGGGTGGGTTGATAGTTCTAGAACATATCATTATGATTTTTTTTGTGTGTTGTTTGATTTTACGGGATTTTTCCCGATTTTTATGAATTTTTTTAGGATTTAATACGACTTAGTTATTATACTTGACTCGAGCCGGAGACGAGTCAAGTATTATTTACGAAACTGCCACCAGCCTTTTCTTCCTCTTCCCCGACCTTTTCTTCCCCAAAACGTGCCGCGCCGCCCCTGTTCGCGCGCCACCGCCGCCGCTGTCGGCGCCGCCCGGCCGTCGACCGACGCCGCCCAGCTCGGCGACGCCGTCGCCATGCTGCCCCGACCAAGTCCGGCCCCAATCGGGCCGCCGTGACGCCGGAATCGCCGTGCGTAGCGCCGCGGCAAGGTCTTGGTCGCGTCGCCGATCGCGCCGCCGCCGACCGTCGCCACCACGATCAGGTGGTCGGCTCGACGTCCTCGACCCCTCAGCTGCCTTCCCCGACCGGAGCGGAGGCCGTTGCCGCCGTGGCCGGCCGGATCTAGCAACCACCACGGCCGGCCTCTGTTTTGCCGTTTTCCGGCGAGCCGCCGCCTCCATTGGCCACACTGAGGTCATAGATGAGTCGGGCTCGCCGAGCCGGTTCCGAGGGTACCCAACACGACCCCTTTCCGACCAGTAGACGCCGCCGGCGATTGTCGTCGGAAAACCACCGGAAGCCGCCGGAAAACCGCCAGTAGCTGTCGGAAAACCGCCGGAAAATCGGAATTTCTGGAATTCGCTGGAATTCACCGGATCTTCCGCGGGGCTCACCCAGTGGAGCCCGATCGAGCTTCGGACGCCGATGAGCGCCGAATTTGAGCTCCGAGATGCGCGACGGAACCCTAGCCGTCGCCGATTGCCGACGACGTGAGGTATAATTACCTCCGAGTGATTTATTTAAGATGGATGATGATTGTTAGTACAGCATGCTAGGGTTGGTTTATTGATATGATTAATACTTAATTATGGATGAAACGATGAGTCGCATGATGTGATTAATGACTAATTAGGGATAAAATGATAAGTTACATGCATGATTTGAATGGATGAATGTAGGTGATCTAATGAGATAGATCGAGTTGGATCATGATAATGGATCACGACAGAAGTTAGAAAAACGTAATAAAATTAGTATGAATAGGATGAGTTAGGATTAATTAATTTTTATGATTTTCTGATTGTTATGTTGATGGATGCTTGCATTGTGATTTTGATGTTATTGAGTTTGATGCATCATTTAGTTAGCGGGCGTTAGTATTTAGTTTTGATGTGTAGGTACGGAGTAGGAGCTCGCCGCCTAGGCGCGATGACACGCTTGGAGCTTCTACCAGGTCCGTTTAGGACTCGTCTTGTTTTACGCTCTTCCATTGTATGTTTATTTTATTATTGCAGGGCGGGTTAAGTGGCGTTTTATTGGATCCCACTTAACTCGGGCCATTTAATCGAATATTTCCGGATTAATAACCCCTCGAGGATGAGATCCCTCGAGGATGATTTCGAAAACAAGATCCACCACAAGTTGCCTTCGGGCCTATTATATGAATCCCTTCCCAGGCCTATATATATAGTTTTATCGAGTTTTCAGTGAGACGAGAGATGGAGAAACCGACTGCACGTACCATGCAGAGGATGCCGTGACAGTCAAAGCGGGCTCTGGATTAGTGCCAGCGGACTGTTCCATTCCCGAGGGATCCTGACAACTCCGCGTTTGAGTTCCTCACACCCGGAGAACGTGGAGGTTTACGGGTACTGTTTAGTACAGCGCATGTCCGGACTTGTGGTTCAAAGGGTACTAAAGGCGACTGCCTGAGAGTACTCGGCCTTCGTGCTCAAGGCCAGGAGAGATATGGAGGTTCGGAGAGGGCTTAGGATAAAGTTTCATGAGAAGTACTGAAAAGAAGTGCTGAGAGTAGCACAGTACCAGCAGCAGAGCAGTAAGTTCGGGATGCTACCGGGTCTGCAGCCCAGTGGCTCCTCAGTAGTGCCCTTCAGAGTGTTCTTGAGGAAGTATATGGTTTTCTTTCAGATGAGAGTTTGCTCTCATAGCCAGTTTGTTATAGTTATTTTATTTTTCGGACCAGTAACACTTGTTACTGACGTGTTTTTATACTATATGTAGGTAATAATCACGAGTTGCAGAAGCCAGCTTGGACGGAGGAGCACTGTAGTCGCTTGCACACATGTCAGTTGATTGAGCGTTTATATTTTATTTATGATGCTATTATATTGTGAATGTTGTGAAATGCTAAGATATGATTAAATGTTTGAGACACGATGATGTGACATGATTAAATGTTAAGACACGATAGAATGTGAACATGATCAGAGATGCGCAGCGGAAGCGTAGTGGGTGGAAACCCCAGCTTCAGAATGAATTCCTAATATATTAGATTTTGTGTGAATGAAATCATGGATGCATGTGTATATATTTATACATATATATTATTTTGACAGGGTGGGCCCATAATTGCACTTTTAGGGGAGACCCTGTTAGTTTTACTTCAGAATTTTCATCGATTTTGCTCGTAATTGTGATGGTGTGAAATTTAATTTGTATGTCATTCATGTAGTGCCATGTTAGGATTTTGTGCATGCATTCATTCATGACAGAACGTATCTTCATCTTAAGACGCCGAGATTGGATCCGCACGAGTTAGGTTCGCATTAGCCGACCTAACCGGGGCCTGTAACATGCCGGTTCGGTTCACGAGCGTGAACCGGATTTGGGGTGTTACAGTTGCACTAAGCATGTTTTATTGTTATGTTATTATATTATTATTGTGAATTTGCATTACTTTGGGGCAAGGTAAACCATCATTTGCAAGGTATATAAGCCCTAGAGTCATTAAATACGATGAGGATCTAAGTCAGGTACACAAAACGTATTTGGTTACAGCTGTTTGTGTGTAAGAGTAGCGTGGATGGAGGAGGCTACAGTTCACATCACTAGAAGACCCGCATGAAGTCTGGTTAATAGGGTTTCATGGTATGATACTCATTGACGTTGTGTAATTCTCTAACACTTTAATTATTGCTTGTGTACGTATGTGGAACAAGTAACCACGACCCTTGTTTAAATACTCACATCATCTTCATGTAACTAAAAGAAGACCTAAGTCAATCACTTGAACTAATTAGTAAGAATATGATGTATGCAACAACATGAAATCTCAAAAACTATAGTGGGGGTGTTCTTCTTCTACAGTTGGGAGTGATCATCGTATTTTTAAAGTCATCACTAATAGATGTAGGGGAGGTTTTGCCTCTGTGACTAGTGGTGTCTAATACTCTAAACCCTAATACTATGCCTTTGTAGTAGGAACTCTGGACGCATTCTATAAAAACTAAGCCTTGTATCCATCTTAAGCCTAGACAAAGTTTGGGATCCGCTTCTGTAAAGTCTATACACGATAGCCCAATGAGTAGCTTCTAAATTATAATATCAGTATTTGGTCCATTCCTTCGAGCCAAATTGGACCTCTTGGACCATTAAGGTAGCACATTTTCAGAATGCGTGCATTGTGCATGCGTATTGTATGTTGTATGATATGCACGTATGATATGTTGTATGCCCATATGTTGTATGTAGTTGTTCTATTTAAGACTCCCTGTAACACCCCAAATCTGGTTTATGCTATGAACCGAATCGGAATATCACTAGTCTTGATTAGGTCGGCTAGCCCAAACCCAGTCCTGTGGATCTACTCATGGCATCTTGATATAGAAGATGTTTATTACTATGCATCGATGAATGCACCGAACCCTAATATGCTACTACATGAATGATTTGACTACTAGTTTACCGAACAAAATAAATACAATAAAGTCGATATAAATTCAAAAAATATAACGGACAAAATTTACCTTAAAAGGGCTATTAAAGTTCACCCTGTCAAATCAACATGTATAAATATATATAAATATCACACATTGATATTCGTAGAAAATTCTAATCTGCTGCATAATTTATTCTTAGTCTTGAGTCTCGACCCATTTGTGCATTCTAATTACTTTTCACATCATGTGAATTCAATCGTCATACCTTACATCACATCATTCGTAATATAATGACAACAAAAACAAAGCATTAACATTCTATCGTCTGACATGTGTGTCTGCAAGAGACATCAGCGCTCCTCCATCTTGCCTAGCTCATCCTACTCATGATCATTACTTACATATATTATAAAAACACGTCAGTAATGAGTGTTACTGGTCCAAAAATATAACTAATATCAAACTGACTATGAGAGCAAACTCTCATATGAAAGAAACATCGTGAAATCCCTAACGGGCATCTAGTGAACTGAAATCATCTTTAATTGAACTTATCTGCCACTCCTGATGCCTCGGCATATTCTCATTTCACTTTTTGGTCCCTCAGGACTACTGTTATATCCTAAGCCCATTTTTCTTGTTTACATACCCACTCGCATAGTATGGTTGTCGATATTCCTAGCTTAGACTAACACATGCAGCTTGCAGCATGGTTGTCAGTTTCCCACCTTCGTTTGGCACATGCTCGCTGGCGTAGCATGGTTGTCAGTATTTTTGGTTTCGACTGGCACATGTCTACTAGTATAACATGCTTGTCGGTAGTTCCGGCTTCGATTGGCACATGCCGCTCACATAACATGGTTGTTGTTAGTTCCGGCTTCGACTAACACGTGCTTGCTCGCATAGTGCAGTTATTGAAATACATGAGAACTACATATATATAGGTTTGGGTAGGGATTTATAAAATAGGCCCGAAGGTAACTCGTGGTAGATCCTGTTTTTGAAAACTTACTCAAGGGATCTCATCTCGAGGGTTATTAATTAGGAAGATCAATTGATTAAATGACCCGGGTTATGTGGGATATAATAAATTGCTACACAACTTATCCTACAATCAGTAAAAATTAAATCACAATAGAAGAGAACAATAAGTAAGGGGTGAGTCCCAAACGGATATGATAGAAGCTCTAAGCGTGTCGTAGCGCTTAAACGGTGAGCTCCTACTTCGTACCTAATCGTCAGTCTTGTGGTCATGGCGACGAGGTTGTGGCTGACTTGAGTGAGGATCGTGGGGAGAAAAGTGAAGGACGAAAAGAAGAAGGAAGTTGGGTGAGAAGGATGAATGGTGATAGTGTTAGAAGTGTGGCATATACAGATGTCAGGGTGAGAAGAATGAATGGTCAAGTGAGAAAAACGGATGGTCAGGTGAGAAAAATGAATGGTTGGTGAGAAAAATGAATGGTCATCTCATAATTAAAACTTGACCCAATTCTAAAAATAATTGTCCAACCGACTGGTTGAGATTATAAAACCCTGATTCGAATCACGGGTTTTACATTCTTCCCTCCTTATAAAAATTTCGTCCTCGAAATTTTAAAATATTAAGGCTCACTTTCAATGTCCTGGTTGACCACATATGAAGCATGCATCCGTACCCACTCTGCATATTTCTCTAGGACAACATCCATAGTTTTGATATGTTGGGTGTCTATTGTCTCTGTTCATAGTCTCAACGGGGTCGAGTAGCCAAGATGCTTTCAAATTAACTTGCGGCTCACACCACATCCCAAAAAGTGGCAAATCAGCATTTATACCTTTGCCAACCATGCAATGGCAGCTTTCATTTTTGTCTGACAGCTTCGAACGCTACAGCAATTTACTAAGCCTGGTTCACTGGGATTTTTTGGCAGTGATGCAGCTCTAGATCAGCTAGACACCGTCTTGCATGATTAATCCAACTCGCTGATCCAATCCTAAAAATACTGTCATACTACCTATTGGTGAGAAATCTGTAAATCGAAGATAAGGACAGAAATATATACCTGCGAGCTGGACTTGGAGCAATCTTTGTACACACATCACCTATGAATATATCTTCCAACTGAATCGACCGAGAATCTAATCTGATGCCAAAATTGTAACACCCCAAATCTGGTTTACGCCAGGAACTAAACCGGAATCTCACTGGTCCCGGATAGGTCGGCTAACCTAAACCCAACCCTATGGATTTACTCTCGACATCTCGAGATGGAAGATGTTTATTACTATGCATGGATAAATGCACAGAACCCTAACATGCTACTACATGAATGACATGACTATTAGTTTACCAAACAAAATAAATACAATAAAGTACATATAAATTCCTAAAATAGATCGGACAAAATTTCCCTTAAAAGTGCTATTAAAGTTCACCCTGTCAAATGAACATGTATAAATATATATAAATATAACACAATGGTATTCACACAAAATTCTAATATGCTGCATAATTTATTCTAAATCTTGGGTCTCGACCCATCTGTACATTCTAATTACTTTTCACATCATATGAATTCAATTGTCATAACTTACATCACATCATTATTAATATAATGACAACATAAACAAAGCATTAACATTCTATCGTTTGACATGTGTGTCCACAAAAGACGTCACTGCTCCTCCATCTTGGCTAGCTCATCCTACTCTTGATCATTACATACATATATTATAAAAACACGTCAGTAACGAGTGTTATTGGTCCAAAAATATAACTAATATTAAACTGACTATGAGAGCAAACTCTCATATGAAAGTAAACATCGTGAAATCTCTGAAGGGCATCTACTGAACTAAAATCTTCGTTAATTGAACTTATCTGCTAGTGCTGATGCCTCGACATATTCTCATTTCACTTTCTGGTCCTTTGGGAGTACTGTTATATCCTAAGCCGTTTTTCTCATTTCTGGCTTCAATTGACATATGCTTGCTCATGTAGTGCAGTTATTAAAAATCACAAAAACTACAAATATATAGGTACGGGCAAGGATTTATAAAATAGGCCCGAAAGCAACTTGTGGTAGACCTTATTTTTGAAAACATACTCGAGGGATCTCATCCTCGAGGGTTATTAATCTAGAAGATTGATTGATTAAATGACCCGGGTTAAGTGGGATCCAATAAAATGCCACTTATCTTGTCCTAAAATATGTAAAAATTAAATCACGATTGAATAGAATAATAAGTCAGGGGCAAGTCCTAAACGGAACTGGTAGAAGCTGTGAGCGTGTCTTAGCACCTAAATGGTGAGCTCCTACTCCGTACCTAATCTTCAGTCATGTGGTGATGGAGACGAGGTTGTGGCTGACTTGAGTGAGGATCATGGGGGGAAAAGAGAAGGGAAAAAAGAACAAGGAAGTTGGGTGAGAAGGATGAATGGTGATGGTATTAGGGTCAGAACAAGGAAGTTGTGAAATATATAGATGTCAGGGTGTGAAGAACAAATGGTCGGTCAAAAAAATGAATGGTCTGGTGAGAAAAATGAATGGTTGGTGAGAAAAATGAATGGTCATCTCGTAATTAAAACTTGACCCAATTCTAAAAATAATTGTCAAACTGACTGGTGTAGATTATAAAACCCTGATCGAATCACCGGTTTTACACTCCCCACCACCCCTGAATTGATCCACAACTTAACTAGCAGGTATGTCTTTGTGTGTGCTTTCACTAACCTCTTTTGTTGTACTTCTAGTTGTTAGTTTGTGTGTGGCAGTTTGCTATTCGCACTTTGTAAGTTAGTCTGTGGTTAGTGTTAGTGGTAAGATAGTTTGAACAGATGGCAGGAAGACATCGAGGTAGACCGCCACTACGTAACAGGCCTTCGCCTAATAGGCAAACCCCATCACCCGTGCAAGAGCCAATGGCAGATCCCCAAACAGAGCTGATCCGGGAGATGGTCATGGTCGTGGCCATACTGGAGAAGAGACTAACAGGGGTGGAGACACCTACTAAGGCTTCTAAGCTAGAGCGAGTACCACCACCGCCGTGGCTTCCAGCTCAGCATCCCCATATTCCACCGCTGCAGCTGACAATAGGGTTGTATGCGATCTCAGCCCTAGGGATGCCAGTGGGAGTTCCACTCCCAAGGAGACTGGCAGTGATGTGGAGACGACAAAATCCCATCATTTGGTTGTTGGGGAGGGCTCAGGTAGTCACGGCCCTGAATAGCCCCATTACACTAGGGAGCGGTGGGATGTTGAGCGGTTCCTAAAGAATGGGGGTTATCTATTCTTTGTGAGCATGAATCCCAAGGTTGTGTTGGAGGGGATTGACGAGGCTAGATCAGTGTAAATACACTTGGACTGTCCCCGAGAGCTATGGGTGCATGTAGCCACTTGAGCTATGTAGAGCATGGGCTGACTCTAGTGGGATTATGCCCACATTGCCTTTTGGAGGGTAGGTCTCTCGAGCTGATTATGGGTTGAGTCTAGGGAGGTCTTATAGTTCTAGAACTTCTCCGCCACTGTCAAGGCAAAGAAGAAGATGGAGTTTCCATCTTTGAGGCAGTAGGAGGGTATGTCCATAGACGACGACCAGTCTATGTTCCTTATGCTGGAGAGGATTGCTATGGGTAGCTTCTCATAAGAGAGGGAGATGGCTGGTCAGTTTGTATCAAGATTGCACATCAGTTTGAGAGCATTTGTGGCAACATTCTCCTATGTGACTCTTGTAGAGGCCATGATTTGCACCATCAGGCCAACGGCACCGCACTGTATGGCAATAAGGGGCAGAAGAACAAGGCAGAGGATCAACAGGGCAAGCCGCAAAGACAGAGGATAGGTGGAGTGACATTGTATGCAATAGAGGGGCAGTATGTGCAGAGGTTAGAGGTGACCAACATCAGCGGGTGCAGGGACCACCACGGGGGCACTAGGGTTAGAGTGGCCGACAGGGCCAAAGGGGTTGACGTCAAGGTCAATAGGGACAGGCTGGCCTAGTTGCGTTAGACATTGGGATGACACTGGCATAGGATGTCACATAGCCTGATGGGCAGACACAGGGTGGCAGGCCAGAGGCAGGAGGGTAGGATGTATGATGTGGGTGCATAGGAAGTTGATTTAGGATGCTACTGTCATCACAGGGTACTCTTCCTATCCATAACAATTGTGTTGTTTGACTTTCGTAGTACACATAGGTTCATGGCCAAGACATTTGTCGATAGGATCCATTTGTTTATTGAGGACATAGGCTATGACTTGGTTATGTCGACTCATTCTGCGTTGTACACACCACCAATGATTGTGTGTAGGGTGTTGCTGGTTATCCAGTAGTGCATCATTTTCAATGATTTCATTGTTTTCTAGCGCGGGAGTTTGATACAATATTTTGTATCGATGGGACTTCACATTGACTGCCAAAAGAAGATGTTTAGGCTCAAACCGAAGAGGAATGTTAGGATTACATTCCAAGGCAAAACCAGAGACAGAGGAGGATGTTTGATATCATATCAGCAGGCTCAGAGATTAAT
>JAURVB010007135.1:0-11192 GCA_033002965.1 Piper betle
GTCAAGACCCACTTTATGAAAGTTATTCTGTGAATATGATAACTGTAAAAATTATGACGAATAGATGGGTCAAGACCGAGTGGATGTATAAAGTTTTGTTGATAAAGTTTAGTATGTTCTGAAATGGAAGTTTTCTATTGTATTTTATGTTGTTATGTACATATATATATATATATATATATATATATATATATATATATATATATAGTGGTTTGACAGGGTGGCCCTTCTTGCACTTTTAAGGGATTCTTTTGTCTATTTTATTATAAAAATTTTATCAATTTTCTTATGATTGTTCTTGAGTGTGAATTGTGTGTCATATCATTCATGTAGTATCTTGTTAGGGTTCTTTACACCTCATGCATGTATAACGATATTTATTTTCTATATTAAGACGCTGATAGTAGATCCATTCGGGTTAAGTTCGGGTTAACCGACTTAATCAGGTGACCTGTAACATTCTAGTTTAGTTCCTGAGTGAGCCGGATTTATAGTGTTACACTATATCTAAAATATTAAATTATTAAAGTTTGTCTCACAAAATTATTGTTGTAAAGAAGACTCAGCTAAGTCAACTTGGTTTACTTATATTTCATCCCAAAGTTATAATCTTGACAAAATTGGTACATAAAATTGATTCGTTCGGAACCAGGGTAATCAATTCTGTAATTTAGAGAGTTGGTTTCATTACCGGCTCAAATTGTTGCTATGCCACTACATACACTCCGGATAGGATTCGGATGCCTAATAGTTGGGTTCGGCTGGGTATTGACTAAATCAAACTTATTATTTAAGCTAAATTTATAAACTAAAGTCAACCATTTACCATTAAGATAAAACTAATCCCGATTAAGGCAAAATTAAACTTGGCTATTTATTAAACGGGTACCCATTTGACTATTCAAACTAATTGCTTTTAAAAAATATTCAAACTATATGATAATAATAAATGTTGTATAAGATTAAGCTAAGTGAAAAAAATATTTTAAAAATTAAATAGGATATTTGATAATTTTATTCTTAAGTTTAAGTTTTAAAAGTTAATAAAGTACTTATCTTCATAATTAAAATTGCAGTATAAGAATCGAATATCAGGCAAGTATCTATTACGCTATTACTAAACCCGACCATTTACAATCGGGTACCCGCTACTGTTAAACTAAATCGTATTATTAATGATCCAAAACCTTGCATCACGGTCTATCACGAACCCAAGAGGAACCTCTATATAGGATACTTCAAAAGAAAAAACATTTGTTAATATCTTACTTACCATAACAATTATATTATTTATTTAAGGCTAAAATATCCTATGTATACCCGTGGTGTATGCTTTTGAGTATTTAACTTGTTCAAGATTTATTTCTAAATTAATTTGTTTTGAAATCGTAACTTCTTATCAGATAATTAAAGTGCTGATTTATTTTTAATTTGAAAAGGTTAGTTTTTTTGATTTGTAACTTGTTAAATCTATTTGAAAATTTGTATGTCATGTGTTCTAAATTTGTTGTGGGAACATGAGCGGTTAGAAAAGGCATCCTCCTAATGCTGACCGTATATAATTAGTGTGGCAAAGTGGTTGACCCATTTACCTAAAAATTGATGGTTTCAAATTAAATTAAAATTTTTTACCGTTTAAAAAATGTCAGAAAAGTGGTAAATTTTACCTCACTGGAACAGTTTTATTTATTTTTAAAATATTAATATAAATAAGACGTAGTATAATTGCCTATGTTTGATTAAAGCTATATTAGTTTATCATAAATATATTATCTAAATGACACAAAATTCATAATTTTAGAGAGGACTTTCTATTACGAAAAACTTGTATATTTTAAATCAAAATTGACTAGTTATGAACCCTTTACCATCGTTTAAAGCAGTCAAAATTTGACAGCGATAGACAATCAAAAAATAATAAACACTACGGTAACCGTTAATGGTTACAAAGTTAATAAATGATAATACCTTTGAATACTGCAACTGAGTTACACCGGCCGCTTGCCCTTGTTTATAATCTCTATTTGATGAACATGTTCCACTCATTTTTCAATTCAATATGAGGATGGGATGGAGTTGCTGAGAGGACTTCATGAATACCTACGCTTCAATACTTGTTGACTTCAATGTATTCACTAGGGGTGGGCACGGACATCCGAATGTTCGTGTCCGACCGACGTCCGAAGCATGTCCGACCGAATATGACCGACCGAATTTGACCGAATTAAAACAAACCAAACATGGACATTTTTTTGTCCGACCGAACGACCGACCGAATGTCCGATATTTTATATCAATAAAATAATGCCTTGAACATTTTTAATGCTAATATTATATTTTATAAAAATTACAAAACATAATATACAATAAACTTGTGGTTGCAAGTTACACATTTTTTTTATTTTCATAAATTCAAAGACAATCTTATGTAATTGTTCTCCTAAAAACCATCACAAATTGTGGTTACAAGTTACTAACCCACTTTCTAAATCCTTCATGTTCCACAATTGAAAATGAATACTCATGTAAGATAATTGCTTCGGCCAACTCTAATCTACTCCTTCCTTGATCAAATTTCCATACTTCTATTTTATTTTCTCCATTTTTTTCACTCTCATCTTGAAAATTTATTACGCAATATCACCACTTATGTTTTTTGTCCTCTTTATTTTGAAATTATAGCATTTTCCTTCAACATGCCTCAATAAATAAGTAGTTCCATAACTTCCTGCTCCCTCAAATTTTTTTTCACAGTAATGACAAATAACAAATATTCCATTCTTCTCATATTTTCTATTAAAATACGCTCATACATCGGATATTATTTTCCTCTTTTTTGATAATGAACCATCCATAAATTCTCCTTCTTTAGCAATCGATTTTTTTATCTTTTCCATCTCCACTTTGCTCCTTTACATTTAATAAAGAATTTGTATGATCCATCTCTGAAAAAAATATATTAATTTATATTTAGTACCTATTCCGTCCAAGATGCAAGCTTCCTTCGCCAAATAATTGCACAAATTTTTATAATTCAAATACTACACAATTTCATCGGTATAATTTTTTTTACATTATATCCTATTATAAATAATTATTAACTTAATAATTATTAACCTTATAAATATTTTCAAAATATAAAATAATTAACATGGCGTTATTAAAATAATCAAGTATTAATCGTGTTGATTGAAACAGTGGTGAAAGCTTATCGGCGGCAAAGCGTGGCGGTCCGGCAGAGGCAGAGGGCGGCGGTCCGGCGGAGGCAGGCGGTGGCAGAGGCAGGGCAACGGAGGCAGGCGGCAGCGGAGTCGAGGTGGAAAGGGGAGGGCGGCGGAGGGCGGGGTAGGGCGGCGACAGGAGGAAAGGGGAGCGGCGGAGGGCGGCGGAGGTCGGAGGAGGGCCGGGGAGGGCGGCGGAGGTTGGAAGAGGGCGGGGAGGGCGGTGGAGGTCGGGGGAGGGCAGCGACAGTAGGAAGGGGGAGGGCGGCGGAGGGCGGGGGAGGACGGGGGAGGGCGGCGGAGGGTGGCAGGAGGGCGGGGGAGGGCGGCGGAGGGTGGGAGGAGGGCGGAGGGGAGGGCGGGGGAGGGCGGCGGAGGGCGGGGGAGGGCGGCGGAGGGCGGGGACAGAGGGCCGGCGAGGAGGGCGGCGGAGGTCGGGGAGGGCGGCGACAGAGGGCTGCCGGGGAGGGCGAGGGAGGCGGGCGGCGGCGGCGACGGCGGATTATTGGTAAGTAGGGTTAGGGTTAGTAATTAGAATATAATTTCGGACCGTCCACGGACGTTGTCCGGGCCCGACGGACAAGTCGGACATTAATTCGGTCGGACAAGTTTTGTCCGACAAAATTTCGGACAGACGCGGACAATAACTTGTCCGACGTCCGTCCGACCGATGCCCACCCCTAGTATTCACCTACTCAACTGGCAACCGTACCTACTATTCTTATTTCGCTTCAATCTATGCACCTACTCTTCCTAGGAACTCGGGATGAGTATGGCGAAAATCAAAATGCATATATTAATATTTAGGTTCAAATTTAAATAATTAAAATCATTGGTGTGAAATTGGTTAAAATTATGTGGACTCCGAGAAATCGCTTGGAATCAGGCGATTTAAATCGGATCGGGGAGCGATCTGATTTGAATTGGCGTCGAATCGGGTGAGAATCGGTTTTTTGGATAAATGACAAAAATACCTTAGTGTGATATTAAATAACTTATTTATGAATGGGAAAAATTGAAATTAAAATTTTAAGATGATGAAAATACCCTTTCCATTGCCCTCCCTCTGCCGCCGCCCCTTCCCTCCAGGTGTGTGCCGCTGCCCTTCCTGCTGACACAGTGTGTTGTCTGCTTGTAAAACCCGTGATTCGAGTTAGGGTTTTATATTCAGAACTGGTCGGTTCGACCGTATTTTCGATTCGAGTCAGTTTCAGAACACGTGTATTTAGCCGACGCCAGTCGCGTGTATGAGCTATGGGGTCATGCGTACCCAAGTATATGTTGACAACACCATGAACACAGCAGAACAGAATGAGTTATACAGAACATGTGAGAGTATGCGGTTACTTTTTTATTCTTATATAGTGGAACATAGAACTAGTTTTAGCCATTTATCGTGTTAGGACACATTGCATTTTGGGTGGGTTGATAGTTCTAGAGCATATCATTTAATGTTTTGGTGTTTGTTTGATTTTATGGGATTTTTCCCAATTTTTTTTTAAAAAATAAACGGAGATTAATTATTATTCTTGACTCGAGCCAGAGAGGAGTCAAGTAAAATTTACGAAACTGCCACCCAGCTATTTCATCCGCGCCCTTCTTTCTTCCCCAAACCCTTGCCCGACGCCGCCCTTATGCGCGTTGCCGCCACTGCTGCCGGCGCCGCGCCGGCCGTCGATAGTCGCGCCAGCCCGGCGACGACATTGCCGTGCTGCCCCGACCAGGTCCCGCCCCATTGGAGCGCTGCGACGCGAGGAAGCCATGCAGCGACGCCGCGCCCGCATTGCGCTTCCGTCGCCGATTCCGCTGCCAGCGAGCCATCGCCGCTGCAATCGGTCGGTCGCCTCAGCACCCTCAGCCTTTCAGCGACCTTCCCTGACCAGAATGGAGGCCATCGCCGCCGTGGCCGGCCGGATCTAGCCACCATCACCGCCGACTCTATTTTATGCATTTTCCGGTTAGCCGTCACCTCCGTTGGCCGCGTCGACCTCGTAGATGAGTCGGGCTTGCCGAGCCGGTTTCGAGGTACCCAACACGACCACTTTCCGGCCAGTGACGCCGCCGGTGATTGCTCGCCGGCTTACACCGGGAAGCCGCCGGGAAAACCGCTAGCAGCTGCCGGAAAACCGCCCCCAGCCCCGCCCCCTACCTGCAGGCCGCCCCTGCCCGGGAAGAACAGAGGAGGAGGGGTAATATGGTAATAAAAATTTTACTCGATCACATTCGAGTCAAATTTTTATTTACAAAATAAATTTAAAAAGAAATAAAATAATTTCATAATAAAAATTTAACTCGGAATCGACTCCGAGTCATAACTCGAGTTAATACTATGAAATAAATTTTAAAAAATATAAAATAATTTTGTAATAAAAATTTGACTCGATTTGCAAAGAACCGAGTCAAGTTTTTATTATGAAATTATTTTATTTTTTTCAAATTTATTTCATAGTATTGACTCGAGTCCGACTGAGTCAAATTTTTATTACGAAATTATTTATTTTTAAAATTTATTTTGTAATAAATTTATTTTATAATAAAAAATTAACTCGATCTCGCGAGGGACAGAGTCAAGTTTTGATTACAAAATAAATTTAAAAAACACTTGACTCGGTCGCCCCCGCTCCCGACTCGAGTCAATATTAAGAAATTAATTTTAAATAATAAAATAAAATAATTTTGTAATAAAAACTTAACTTGCTCCCTACTCGAGTCAATATTATGAAATAAAATTTAAAAAATTAAAAATAATTTCATAATAAAAACTTGACTCGCTCCTGACCAGATTCAATATTACGAAATAAATTTTAAAAAAAATTAAAAAATTATAATATTTACTCGAGTCTAGAGCTAGTCAAGTTTTTATTACAAAATTATTTTATTTTATTTTTTAAAATTTATTTCGTAATATTCACTCGAGTCGGGAGCGAGTCAAAATTTATTTCCTCATTTGTTTAGGCGCGCCACCCCCTGCCGGCGACCTTGCCGCCGGCAGCCCGTTGGCCAACAATGTCGCCGCCTCGGGGCTGGATGGGCCTGTTGGGAAATGTGCGGCGCCGGTCTCGTGTGGGACCGAATAAAGTTTTTATTACAAAATTATTTTATTTTTTAAATTTATTTCGTAATATTGACTCGATCTCGTGCGAGATCGAATCAAGTATTTATTATAAAAAAATTTATTTTTTTAATTTATTTCGTAATATTAACTCGAGTCAGGGACCGAGTAAAGTTTTTATTACGATTTTACCCTCCCCTGTTCCCCCCCTCTCTCTCCCCGCGCTCTCTCTCACCGCCGGCCACCCCACCGCCGGCCACCCGCAGGGGGGGAGGCGCGGTGGGTGGGCGATGGCTACGAGCTAGGGCGGGGGCTGGGGAGGAGGCTGCGGCGGCCGACGGGGGCAGGGGCAGGGGAGGCCGGCTGGGGAGTCTATAGGAACTTCCTCGCATATTCCCTGACTGAGTCATTTCCCTACACCAAATTGTAAAATTCAATAGCCTTCTTCTGGATCACCGGCTGAGGAAAATACTGTTTGTTGCACACCACAACAAACTCTGTCCAGGTATATGCTGAAATCTCTCTATTCCTAAAAATCGTCCTCTCCATAGATTACCACTAATCGTCTTCTCCCTGTTCTGAAATCTCAAGGGTGCAAGTAATGTCAAACTACACCATTTGATATGCTAGGCTTGTTATATTTGAAGCTGGTTCGCCAGCTATTGGACGTAGTTTTAGAGTACGCCAAATAAGAAAATTTTAAATCCATATTTATCTTTTATTGAGATAAAGTAAAAGAATATTTTGATAAAAATACTATTTTTTAGCTCATTTTCTTTTAAAAATTTAATAAATATTCTTAAAATTTTGAGGTGAAAAAGAAAGAGTCAGGTAAAATACAAGCTCAAGTTGTTTTGTTTTACTTCGAATTGAACTTCATGTTAAACTTTGACTTACTAAATTAAGTTGATTTTAATTATAATTTATTTTTTATTTGTGCCTAGAAAATGTGGGAACTATATGCCTAATGTGCTCTTCGGTCACTCTCGCATTTGTAGAGTGCACCTCACAAAGAATGAGGCATAAAATATGTAAATATAAGACTTTTAAAGGCATGCTTGTTCTTTTGAATAAGATTGACAATAACTAGCACTCATATGAGATGTATATATATATATATATATATATATATATATATATATATAGGAATTCTGCTATGCACTGCATCAAAATGCGGCGCATAAAAGCGTATTTAATTGTGGACCGTTCGATGAAAATCCAACGCCCACACTCTTTTTTGTTTTTACCCCTAGCCCCCCCTCCCCCCATCGGCGCCGCCCTGCCCCCAGCCCTGCCTTGTCCCCGTCCCGCCCCCGGCCCTGTCCCGTCCCCGGCCCTACCCCCCTGCCCCTCTTGCGGCCACCGTCCCACCACCCCCGCCAACAGCCGTGGCGCCTCCCCACCGCCCCCCCCAGTGTTGCTCCCTGCCCCACACGAGCCCGCCCTCCTGCTGGTTTTCGCCGCCCCCTTGGTTGCACCCTGCCCCCAGCCCCGCCACACCGCTAGCCCCTCCCGCAACCATTCCCCATCGTCCCCGCGAGCAGCTGTGGTAGTCCCCCTCCCTGCGTTGCTCCTCCCGCTCACGGTCGCTCGTGCTCGGACGATACCGCGCGTTCCCAGTAGGCCCACCCATCCCCAAGGAGGCGACATTGTTGGCCAGTGGGCAACCGATAGCTAGGTCGCCAGCGCGGTGGCATGGCAAAACAAACCGGGAAGAAACAGCGGAGGGTATTTTGGTACATAAAAACTTCACTCTATCGGACTCGACTTGATATTACAAAATAAATTTGAAAAAATAAAATAATTTCGTAATCAAAACTTGACTTGGTCCTTACTCAAGTTAATATTATGAAATAAATTTTAAAAAATATAAAATAATTTTGTAATAAAAATATGACTCGATCCTGCGCTGGGATCAAGTCAAGTTTTAATTAAAAAATAAATTTTAAAAAAATAAAATAATTTCGTAATAAAAAATTAAATCGATCTCTACTTGAATCAAGTTTTTATTAAATTTATTACAAAATAATTTTTTTAAAAAATAAAATATTTTTATAATAAAAACATAACTCAGTCTGACTCAAGTCAAAACTATGAAATAAATTTAAAAAAGGTAAAATACTTTTGTAATAAAAACTTGGCTGGATCTTGCGGAGGACCAAGTCAAGTTTTAATTACAAAATTAATTTAAAAAATAAAATAATTCCATAATAAAAACATGACTCAGTCTTAACTCGAATCAATTTTTTATTACAAAATAAATTAATTACGAACTAAATTTTTTTAAAAATAAAGTCATTTTGTAATAAAAACTTAACTCGGTCTGACTCTAGTCAATACGATGAAATAAATTTAAAATAATATAAAATAATTTTGTAATAAAAACTTGACTCGATCTTGTGAGGGATGGAGTCAAGTTTTTTATAAAAAAATAAATTTAAAAAATAAAATAATTTCGTAATAAATTATTTTATCTCGAGTTGGGATCGAGTAAAGTTTTTATTATGAAAATATTTTATTTTTAAAAAAATTATTTCTTAATATTAACTCGAGTCGGGATCGAATAAAGTTTTTATTATGAAATTATTTTAGTTTTTAATTTATTTCGTAATATTAACTCGAGTCCAATCGAGTAAAGTTTGTTATTACCAAAATAACCTCTAATGTTTCTTCCCTGTTTGTTTTGGCGCGCCACCCACCGGCGACCTAGCCACTGGCCGCCCACTGGCCAACAATGTTGCCGCTTCGGGACTGGGTGGGATTGTTGAGAAATTGCGGCGCCGGCCGGAGCATAGGCGGCTGTGAGCGGGAGGAGCAACGCGGGGAGGGGGACCACTGCGGCTGCTCAGGGCGGCAGGGCCAGGGGCTTGGGCGGCGCGCGGCGGGGCTGGGGGCAGTCTGGGGCCGGGGGCAGGGTACGACAAAAAGTGGTGGGAGCGGGGGCCGCCGCGGCTGCTAGCGGGGTTGTGGGGGACAGCGGCTGCAGGGGAGGGCCAGGGCCGGGGTGGGGTGGCGTGAATGGCGAGGCAGGTTGCGGGGGAGGGTAAAAAATTAAAAAGAGTGTGGGCCGTTGGATTTTTCATCTAACGGCCCGCGATCAAATACGCCAGAATTCCTATATATATATATATATATATATATATATATATATATATATAGGTCTAGATCCCTTCAGCACCAAAATCAGGAGGAAGAAGGAGCGAGCAAGAAGCAGGTTAGCACTCGACCGCTCAGCTTCAGAGCACCCAAGCGTTGGGAAGGCCAAGAAATGTGGCTCAAGCACTCTATTTCGAAGCGCTTGAGCACTGGTATGAGGTTTTCGATGGTTCTTCATGTAATTAATATGTTATTTTTCATCTCTTTCTTCGGTGTATCCTTATTATAACATACTTTTGCATAAGGAGGAGGGCTCAAGGGTACTAGCAGAGGAGTTTCTTCTAGGTTGAGAGAGAAAAGGAATTTTATTATAAACTACAATTTATAATTTTATTTATAAGAAATTTTCTTTCTATGTATTTTTTACTTTCAAGTTTGAAGGTTTTCCATGTTATTCTTATGGTGCCTTTGTTCTCAATATTTTGTTTTATTGTTTGATTATTGACGATTATCTTGTCACAAGCTTCCGCATAGGCGATCTACTACAACAATTGGAATCAGAGCGTTGGTTGGTTCGACAGGAATCGCTGAATAAAAGGGTTGAAAGTATTCTTCTAGATATCTTTTATGGATTTGGTTTGTCAAGAGTTTTCTTTGAAACTTGATGTGGAGAAGTTTAATGCGAAGAACTGTTTTGTTCTTTGGCAGGAAAAAGTTTAAGGATATTCTTGCTAATCAAGGTCACATAGGTATTATTCGTGAAGGTAAAAAGTTTGCTTATATGTTTAATAAAGATTGATTAATTTTAAAAGAGAGGGTGTTGGGTGTTATTTGCATACATCTCTCTGAAGAAATTTATTACAGTGTTTTGCATATAAAGTCTACATCTGCTTTATGGGCAAAATTAGAGTAATGCATCTGATAAAATCCTTAACTAGCAAGACCTATCTTAAGAGATAGTCATATTACTTGAGGATGAGTGACCTTGATCATTTGAAGGAGAAATAAATGTGAATTTTGTATGGAGAAGATGAGGGGCCCGTGATCCATGGTATTTGGCCTTGTGAAGCCCATCTAAAATCCCAATTCTCAAACAAGGAGTCATATTTAGTACCCCTGCGTTCAATTTGAACTTAGATAAAAATAAATATTATATTAAATTTAATTTAATAAAATTTCTGACTCGACTTCGAATTTGATTAGCTTCAAACTTGACTCGTTTATTTTGAGTTCAAGTCAAGCTTAAAGGCTTCAAGTCGAGTACGAGTTGAATACGAAGAAGCTCTAGCATTATTTATATATAATTTTTTCTTATATAAATAGAGATAAATTAATTATAAAAATTTAAATAGTTCAATTCGCTTCATTCAAGTCAACTTTAACTCGAACAAAATCAATTCGAACATCAAGCAAATTCAATTTTGATCGAGCTGATTGTATCTCTACCTATTATATTCAATCTACTCTTATTAATAAAAGGAGATAGCCTCTAATGAAAAGTGAGAGTCTTGACCGATGAAAATACAACCAAAAAATAAAAATATTATTATGATCTATCATCTCATTCAATTAGAATTTATCTTTAAAGTCAGAGTCACTAAAATAATTAACCTCTAAGACATTAGTTTATTATAATTTATATATGTCATTATTATTCAATGAGAGTTTATCGTATAAAATTAAAGTCTATATGCAAACACATGATGTGGCATCTTGCCTGATTTACAAATTAACCCTATTTAAAATTCTAAAGAATGTTCATCGAACAAGTCAAGTCTAGCTTCTTCAAATTGAACTTATTAGTACTTGAGTTTACACATGAA
>JAURVB010007137.1:0-18258 GCA_033002965.1 Piper betle
TAACAACAATTTTTTACATCCAGTAACAAGTAATATATTGTAAATGGTTTTTTTTTTAAAAAAATGTATAACCAAACTTTGCATAGCCATTAAAAAAAAGTTTGCATGGAAGTAGGGGATTTGTTTTGTAAATTGCATATAAGTAATAGATATATATGCCTATGTATGAATGCCTCATACTAGCCAACCCAATGAGATAATAAAGTAACTTCATATATATGCTATGCTAATTAGGGTTGTTTATTGGGCAAGCCGATACTAGTTTTTGAGTTTTGTTCACCTCAAAATTTTTGCCTTTGTGTCGAAGGATTCGAGTTATTGAGCTGAAATCGAGCTAGCTCCATTTGTCTTTACCTATATAGTCCAAATATATGGTTTTCACTACAAAATATATCCTTTTTGAAAATTGTTATTTACTATTATCATTTTAGATAAATATCAATTGCTATATATGGACAATTTTATAGACGTCTAAAGCTAGTTTTTTCAGTAAAATATCGAACTTTAAGTCGAATCAACTACAACATACATGAGCCTTGTTTCATTTGTATTGTTTCACTTTTTTCAACTCAAATATTGAGAAAAATAGAGTTGGGTCGAGCTTTGGGCAGCTTTAATTGGTAATGGTTTTTTTTTTTGAAGGAGGTAATGGTTGTTTAACTACCATGCATCGTTGAGTGTATATGATTGAAGACTTTAAACCAACTAATCTTTATGTATTCGTGCATAAAATAAATTTTAAAATTTTTAACTAGAAATTGCCACTTGTCATCGTTGACACTTATAATAGTTTTTACCCTCATTCTTAATTAATCAATCAATTAATAAGTTTGGCCCTTGTATATATGCTCAAATAATTCTTTATCCTTTGATGGGAATGAAATTAAATGCTTTGGCCCTTGGCTAACAGAATCATCAATTGGGTATCCAATTTGAGGCTGCATTAGTGAAAGATCACATGGAATGAACTTTCTTTCCCTGACCAAAACAATTAATAATCAATATACCTAAAACAAACAAAGATAATGAATATTCTAGAGAGCAAACCTTAATTTGATATGGTTTAAGTGATCTTTTAGCATCATATATCTTTTTGGTCTTGGATCATAAGAGAATATTTGGTAGGAGTTGTTGCATTGGATTTAGCTTTTTGACTTAGAATGTTATTTTAACCATAGATGGTTCACATATGAGGCATAATAATGTTTCACTTCCATAAGGAGAGGAAAATTTTTTGTGCATGGTACACATAATTAGTTTTCTTGTATGACAATATATAATTTGGCAGAAAAGAATGGCCACAACCAAATCACTGTCCCATATATATCAGTAGCGTAAAACAATCAAGACCATCGAATTAATGGTAAAGCTTAATTTACTGTTAGTAATGTTTCTCTTAGAACTTCTGTTTCTAAAATACGAAAGCACTCAACAAATTTAAACACAAATAATTGTACCATGTAAAATGCAGTAATGGGCAGGAATAAAAATGCAAGCTCTCCTTTACACTCAATCTCGCATGTCTTCCGGTGGTGGAACCAAACCAGAAATGTACCAATTAAGTAGAAGAAGGTGCATCATAGTAGAATGATAACCTGTATAAGTTCATGGTGGCTGAGCAAGATAAAGAGTTCCGGGCATGGCCTTATTTGCTTCATTTGTATCCATTCTCAAAATTGTTGGATGTTGGACATAAATATACATGAATTTAAAATTGTATTATATATTATTATTTAAATTCAATTGATCTATTAAAATTAAGCATTTATAAGTCATAAATAAAGATGTGGAATTTAATGTGTAAATATCATTTTCGTAAGTTTTCTTTTATGATGGGTCAAATTGAAATTATAAAATTAAAGCTATAAATAAGGAGGTTATGATCCTTAAATTCATAAGTAAATTTCATTCTGGCATCCCATCGTCCACTAACTTTAGTTTTGAAAACTAATATTAAATTTTGAGACCAAAACCTAAGGAGGTAAATGATCATTTTGATTTTATAGATTCAGGTATGCTTCCTATGTAATCGTATTTACTTGATGATTTAATATAAAGAATAATAAAGTTTTGTTTCTAAATTTAAGTTATAAAGTTCTAACAAAAATCTCTTTGATAAAAGAAGCAACACCACTTTGAACATTTACACAGACAAGTTCTGCCATTAATTTGAGAAAAAATTCATGGGCTTATCAATAATCATGTAGGAAGATTCACAGAACAACTTTTACTCCATCCTTGAAAAAAAATCAACTAAAACCAAACATTTGGTGGTGCACCTCTTCATTTCTACTAATAACCTAATGAATGATATATCATACGAGTATGAAAACTTTTCATACATTGCAGCTTCAAGAGTAGTTATTTTCATGGTGGATTCAATATTTGAGTTAATGAGTGTGACTGAAGGCCATGGAGTAATGCATTTGCATGGTCTTGTATGAGTTGCCATGTTGCATGGACATGGTGCTCCTCTATCAATGTCTCTCCCACCACAAATCGGATCATGTAGACTCCTCCGACCACCGCATGTGTCGTGTACGCCTTCCCCGACCAGTTGATCGACTCCATCAACCTCTTCTTCAACCCGTTCACCTCCTCCAATCCCGATATCGTCACCAACTTCGGATCAACCGAAAGAAAACCATGGCGCACGTTGGCAAATTGCATTCTTCTTACTTCTAATATGATTCATTAGTGAAGTGATTAGATTGATCTATGCATTTGTTTCATTTGTAGGAAACTTTTCGTAGTACCCAACCAAATTGTTGAAATGTGACATTTTGATCAACTCCTTGATTATTATTAATAGGAAAATTAAATAAAACATTAATACTCGACAAAAGATCATTTAAGTACCTCAAAATAAATAATTAACTAACTCTAAATATCAATTATTCCTTTTTATCAAAAAATTTCAACTCAAAGACTCAATTTATTTGACTATCACTGTTCAACAATCTTAAGCACAAAATATGCTCGCAGGGTTGGATCAGTTTCACAATCAACAAAATATTCTCCAAACATCTACTCTAAGTCAACTCTTTCACAAAAAGAAGAGTCGGATCAGTTTGGCAATCATCAAAATATGCTGACTATATTGTTGCTCGTCAGAGTGATGTTTTTGTGTATAGTCTCAGTCAACACTTTCACACAGAGAAGTTAATCTCGTTCCTAACACTTCACAAGGGCATGCTACTCATTTCAAAATCTTAAGCTGTGTGATTTTATTTCATTTACTTTGAAAGTCGTGTCTTCAAATGTCAAAAAGTGAAGTTTCAAACTGTTCTTGAGCATGAAAACAAAACAGAGGCAGGAAAACAGCTCATGCTTGCGTATATGACTCGAGGGCATGCTACTCTATCCATCATTATTCATTGCTTTCCATTCTTTGCCCTTCCATCGTCTCATCTTTTATTGCTTTTCATTCTTTGCCCTTCCATCGTCTCATCTTTTATTGCTTTTCATTCTTTGCCCTTCCATCGTCTCATTGCCGTGCATGCAACTATGTCGCCCTCCAATAGCGCCTACCAAACTGGCAGCATCAATAACGGCGACATCATTGTTTTCCTGCCTTTATTTTGTTTTCATGCCCAAGAAAAGTATGAACTTTAACCTTTTGACATATGAAAACACGACCTTCAAAGTAAATGAACTTGACTTTTTGAAATGAGTAGCATGCCCTTAGTGTCATGCTAGGAACGAGATTAGCTTCTTTATGCGAAAGAGTTGACTGAGAGTATACACAAAAACATCACTTTGAAGAGCAACAATATAGTCAGCGAAACTGATCCAACTCTTCTTTTTGTAAAAAGATGACCGAGAGTGGATGTGAAGAATATTTTGTTGATTGCGAAACTGATACCTCCGCCACAACGAGGCCGTCCTGTCTCTCTTCTGAGGCTGCCCCTACGTAGTTCCATGCCTCGGCCACGACGACTTCGACGGCGAGGCCTACAACCTTTTCTTGGAGTACGCTCTCGGTGGCAGCCCCGCCGACCTTCATCAGATGCCGCGGGAACCGACTACTAGAGAGGCTGGTCTGCCACCTCGCCCGAGAGATACTTCGCGACCTGGCCTTCGTGCATGGTTAAGGGTATGTACACTATGACGTCAAGCCATAAACCATCCTCATCTTCCAAACCAAGTCGGAGAAGGGAACCATCACAAACATGAAGCTGGCCACCGTCTCCATCCTTATGATTGGACCGTCTGCCGCTCCCACGCCCTTGCCCTCTTTGTCGTGCCCCCGCCCAGCTCGCCGCCCCCCACCCGCACCACTGTGCCCCCTCACAACCCTGCCAATGTTGTCACGCCCCTTCATGACCTCCCCTGCACCGCCACGCCACTGTTGCACGAATCGGCCGATTTAAATCGGATCGGCGCGATGCTGATCCGATTTCGGGGCCGACTCGGCCGGGCCCGAATCGGCCGAGTTCGGCCGATTCCGACCGATTTAACTCGGAATCGGAATTGGCCGATTTAAATCGGAATCGGTTTTTTTATGAAATTACTAAAATACCCTAGGTATGATTTTTATTAAATTATTTAAGCATGGGTAAAATGGCAATTTGGATTTTAAAACCTAAAATCAAACCCGCTCCCCCCACGCCGCCGCTCGTCCGCCCGCCGCCGCCCCGTTTCCGCCCTCCGCCGTGCTCCCCGACTCCGGGCTCGCCGCCGATCGGGCTACCGACCTCGCCGCCGACCTCGCAACGTCGCCGCCGAAGTGTGGCCGGACCGAATCAGGCTGTGACGCACGAATCGCCGCTACTCCGCCGACTCGGCGCCGCTCCGGGCCGCCTCACCGCCGGCTGCAGGGCCGCCGACTGTTCGTCCGACCGGGCTGCCGACATCCTCCGACATCGCCGCCTCGAGACTCGCCGCCAACCGGGCCGGCGGCGGCGGCGGGGGTAAAGAGTGGCATTCTCGTAATTAAAAGTTGACTTGAGTCTAACTCGAGTCAAAAATAATAATTAATTCTAAATAATTTAAAAAAATCTTAAAAAATATTTTAAAATATCAGAAACTATAATACACAGAATAATATCAAAATAACATCAATACCCAATTTTAATATATTTATATTATAAATTATCAAATTATTATATATGACCGATTAAATTAATTTGGACCGATTCAACTGAACTGATTCTTGGCCGATTCAGACCGATTCCGATTCCGATTCCGACTCCCTGGAAAACCGATTCCGATTTCGATTCCGATTCATGCAACCATGCGCCACGCCCCCTTGCAGGGGAGCACGACAGGAGCAGATGGCGGGGCGGCTACAGCTGTGGCATGGATGGCGGTAGGAGGGAAGAGGAGAAGTTTTTTTTTAAGAAAACAGATCTCGACCATTAGATCGGGGCGACCGCAGGAGGGTATTTTTCCCTAATTAATTATTACCTAATTTTAATTTTTTGGATTTAATTATATTATTTAATAAAATATTAAGAATCATATAAGATATAATTAATATTATAGATACTTTTTAGTGGTTAAAATTTAATAAATTTTAGATTTTTAGATGTATATTTTTCAGTGCTAATTTGTGGGTATAATTAATTATCTAATTTTGAGTTTTTGAAATATTATTATTATATTATTTATCAAGAATCATGTAAGATATAAATTTCATAAATATTTTTTAATAGTTAAAATTTAATAAAATTTAGTTGTTCGAAAGCATTAATTCTTCAAAACTAATTTCCCGGTAAAATTAATTATCCAATTTTGATTTTTCGAATGATTATTATATTAATTATCATGAATCATGTAAGATATAAATCTTATAAATATTTTTTATGGTTAAAATTTAATAAATTTTAGATTGTTATAACTTAGAAGTATTCATCAAAACTATTAATTAGAGGCTATATACCTTACTTAATTAAGTTTGATTAATCTCTATATACTAATAAATAATTAATTTTAGCTTTAAATTAGATTTATTATTACTGTTATTTATTTATGTTTCCTAATATTACGGCATGATTTGATTCTTTATAAAATAAAATTTTAATATAATAAAAAACAGGTGATGAATTATATTAAGACAATAAAAAACACTTTTAATAATCAGACGTAACTAATATCCTGGTATAAGTTTTTGTTAGTTTAGTTGGTTAGCTATATTTTAATTATTGATGTAAAAAACAGTTATTTAATAAACAATGATGACGTTATAATCTAGCTATAATTAAATTATATACGATCATTCATGATTTATCTGTAGGAGGAGATGCCGGAGATCCTAGAGATAATGTCTGAGCAAGGGAGGGACTTCGTGCGGCCGGTGCTTCAAGAGAGATCCAGGCACAGTGGTGGACAGAGACATGCTACTCTGTCACCCCTTCATATCAGCAACGCCGCCAAGTGCTGCATGTGGAGGCCGTCAACCGGTCTTGACGACCACATCTACGGTGGCTTGCCTTTAGAACCAATTAAGGGGAAGTTTTTTTTTAAACTTGTTAATTTAGTTTTCTGTAGTAATTCATGTTCATATATAATGAAATTTATTATATATACGTAGACCATTCTACAGCTTGTAAGTATGTTTTGTTGCTTTGGGTTTTTTCAATTCTCATGGCATAACATTGACATTGCAATATGGTTAATAATGACTCTTTAAATTAATGGAATTGTAGGTTGAATACGGTGAAGGTCGTCTTGGGCTCTCGTTGAATTGGCCGATGTTACATTTCTCCGACGCTAGATTCTATTCAAAGCTCACTTGATCGACATGGCGTGAGTACTAAACACTTGGTCGAAGACCATCACAGATCTTGCGAAGAGGAGGCTCATGTGGTGGAGCTGAACTTGCATCGACCCAGTGCGGACACACATGTGGACAGCGTTGGTCGTTGATGATCTCGATCAAGTTAGAGAAGCTATAGTCACTCCTCCATTAATGATCTCGATCAAACTAGAGAAGTCAGAGTCACACCACCAAGCTCAGAGATGGTTCTGTGATTTTTAACTTGTCTGACGAAGAAGATGAGGTG
Organism: Piper betle; assembly: GCA_033002965.1. Classification (NCBI taxonomy): domain Eukaryota; kingdom Viridiplantae; phylum Streptophyta; class Magnoliopsida; order Piperales; family Piperaceae; genus Piper; species Piper betle. The sequence continues at coordinate 7,008 of JAURVB010007137.1, forward strand.
AAAGGGATGGATAGAAAAGACAACATCTTGATCACAACTACACAACGTAGGGAGGACTCCTTTTATTTTGCACTCTTTTGCATTCGGGGGAATGGAGAGAACAGTGGCGTCAACACACATTGTGTATATATTGGGGGTCTGCATTTATGTAAATATACAATACTCGTACTACGTTTGCATGAAATGAATGAGATCTTGGCCTTCTGTTTTCTCAATTGTGGACTGGCTAATTGTCTAACTGGTTGATTGAGGCATCCATAACCAGTAAAAGTCGAAAATATTTAAACTACAAACAAAAACACCTCATAAGTTTTGCAATGAAAACCAATGTATGTACAATCATGGCCTGCATTCGTAGATGGACAAAAGGAATGGACCCTAAAAGGTCCGACCTTAAAACTTCTAATATTCATTTAAAGAATTCCTTTAAGACAAAAAAATTGACAAGAGGCGTAGCTGATCAAGTAACTAAATTTAGCAGCTCTTACCATCTATATGTAGCTAAACCTTGTCAAACTACAAAATCCCAGATAAAATTTTTGAAGCTTGTATATATGACAGCATAGCACACTTCTTGAACCCAGTAAATTCTCACTCAAAACCAATGAAAGAGTTTATGAAACCCTGGCTAAAATAATAGGATAAGGTGAGCTACGATCCAAAACATAATGCAATTCGTAAACTAGAGAAGAAATAAAAGAGTAGACTGTCCAGCTAATAGCGTGGAATTTCTTTCACTAACTTCTATATTCATGGAACAATTCACTTTGACAAGCTTACAGTTGAATTCCATGCCTGTCATTTTAATCTACATACAACTGCGTTATTCAAACACCAGGAGAACAAATACAAAATCCCCGAATGAATTGATCGTAGAATTAATGAAGCTTGACATATATGAAGAATAAAAAGCAGCATAGAGCACATACCCAATGCAGCAATATATCTGTGTAAGATCCTGTTCAAATCTCCTTGGCCATGGGCAAATTCTTCAATATATGTAATTGACTTTTGTGACTATAAAAAAATTGGAACACGACCTCTCAAACGTAAAATCGTGTGCTTGCCTATTATTCAACTTGATAATAGACAAATCCCAGAGCTGCCAAAGAATCCGGTATCCATTCTGCTCGATTACGTAATGGACAGAGAACTAAAGCCAGTTTTTGTGATATGACATTCACTCTGTAGCATCTTGTTTTTCACATATGCAACCTGGCAAGGGGTTCGCATAGAAACTTTCCTCCAGTTTTGGAAATTCTCCCGGCTCCCTTAAATACGGGGCACCAATTCGATTTTTGTGCAGCTTCTTAACTTTGGAACGGAATTTTTTCCAGGTTATCCTTCCCTCGTCCAAATCATCCACTAGTTTCACAAAATTCATCCTGTACAAGTTAAAAATAAGTAGTAAATTTAACGTTTTCACCATAAGCAAAAGAGATATAAGCTCATAATACGAAAATAGTACTTGCTCCATAGGGCCACATTAATGGATTACACATATGCTAAATGACTAGGAGATGTAAGTGTTACAAAACAGTGAATCCTGCGATATGCATCTTACGACTTACCTGCCCTACCATGCTAATAAAAAGAAAACATATTAAGTGCTAAAAACAAGGCTATCAATAAATGAGAAATTTATTGCTGAAAACAAAAGAGGGGAAAATTGCAGATTATCAGAATTATCCCCACATAGATATAGACATACATCTAAAGATTACCTGTCTGGATTTACAGTTTTCTTGAAATTTTCAAACCGCCTATGACCTTGCACAGCCTTGGCCATGTTTCCATCATAAGTATACACAAAAACATCACTTTGAAGAGCAACAATATAGTCCAACCCTGCAAGCATATTTTGATGATTGCGAAACTGATCCAACTCTTCTTTCTGTGAAAGAGTTGAATGAGAGTAGATATTTGGGAACTCATCTTGGAGATATTTCATACTCCCGCTGCCATAAGCATCACCTGCTACCAAATATATTCGGGTGGTAGGGAGATACCCCAGCCCTTTAAGTAGAAGTGCCGTTTCTCTTGGTGTAAGAGGACATCCTCCAAGTTTTCTTCTCTCAAATCCATCAATTTCCTTTTCTTTCCAATGGCTTACCTCATACCGCATCTGCCGTAGTTCTTCATCTTCTTCTGATGTCAAATTATGACTACACCCAGTAAATGCGAGCATATCCTTTTCATATCTGGAAAAGATACGGAAGCAATTAGCACAGTAGCAATTCAAATGGTAGAAGCTTTAAGCCAGAGCAGTCAGAAGCAGTCCGTCCTAAAAAATGTGGGCACACAAAAATGCAAGAATAAAAAAATACTGACCAGAAAAGTTTTCTACATTAATATCAATAACCTAGGGTTTACTGAAAAGGCATTGCACACGATTTCAGAACTACATAGCAATTTAAAGAAAAACAAACTCATTTCCCGATTGTTAAATATGGATAGACAAACTTGAGAATAAAACTAGAGTAAACACATAGATTCAAATGGGCCACCTTTCCTTGAACTCTAAACTATGAACAAGCTAACAGAAACCCCACTTGTTTGCACTTGTGCAAAAGATATCGGAACATTACAATATATATCCATATTATCTAAAAATCAAAATTATCTGATGATCATACAATTCAAATAAAATTCCCTGATCGTGAAGCAAGCTAATTAAAATGAATAAAATGTTGAAATAATAACTTCATACTAGTTTCACTGGACACATGCTTCAGCATGCAGATATTTGCTTTTCCTCTGTTAGGCAGTGAATTTTTGTTTCATCCTAAGACCTGAGATGGAGACCACCACATGGGCAAAAAATATTCAACATAATGATGAGAAGCTTGCCTTAAATGGAGAGCAACATAAGGATTGCCATCATTGCGCATCCTTGAAACCAAGGCACTGCCAAGTTCTTCAATTGGGGATGAATATTTCAATGCCCTATAGTTCACTCGACACCTCAGCTTCTGTATGGAAGGCGGTAGGCCATTGTTGGCAAGTCGAGAATCTGTATGAGTAAAGTACATAATCTGATGCTGTTTCAATAACGAGAGGACCTCTGACTTATAGTAACTAGCCTGAAAAAAATCGACCTACTCAACCAATTGCCAAGTGGGATAATGTAGCAACTAGGAAACATATAAAAGACAAGTCACCTTAGACCAAGATATGGGGGTCTTTGAAAAAGGCTCTAATTCTGAATAGGGAGGTGGCAACTTTTCAACAATTTCAACATCATTTTGAAGGCTTTCAATAAAATGTTGCCAGTCAAAGAGATCTTTAAAACCACTGCAAGATACCAGTCACTCTTGAAAGCTTGGTAAATCATAAAATAAATTATTTCTGCACACTGTTATAACAGTTGAATCCACGACCTCCAACCAACAATTAGTTTGGTTTTTTAACCAACAAGTTAAATATGGTAGCCATGCACAAGAAGCAGGACAATTCTTAACAACATGGACGAGAAAAAGGGTAAAAAATTCTTCACAGCAATCTTATTCATATATGTTTGACCAAATTGAACTCTAGTGGCAAAGAAAGCAGCTGGAACCAACCTTTCATCAGCCCAGTATGAAGTGTGATCAAGAGAAGGAAGAACAAGAGTTGCCTTCATAAGTTTAGCCACAGCGACCATATCACATATCTGTGATTTTTCATCAACAATTTAAAAAATGCTTTTGAATATCATTGTAAGAATGATTAAGCAAATCAATCTTTATTTTTAACATGCAATTGTACAACAATTATATTCAGCATATTGTCAGCAAGAGTTGAGATCAGACCCCAAATCTCATCTGGTTGAGACCTCCATTTGCATTCACTAAGATATATCCATTTGTTTTCTCATCTGGTTCTGTAAAAGTCAGAATATCAATTTTTTTTACAAATATAAGATATTTGGGAAATAAAAATAAGCAGAAGAACATGACAAAATATGGTTCAAAAAATTGTAAGAATAAATGACTCAACTTACTTCTCCGGGTTCTAGGATGATCAATACACTCCGTGAAGTTTTCACTGTTTGGTTTTTGCCATATATCAGAATTCTGAAATGAATTACAGTATTGCTTTAAAATAAGAAGGCCAAACAAGACTGACTTGGAATGGGCTGACAAAGCAAACTCTAATGAGTCATGATCTTAAGAAACAGATTAATATCTAGGTTCGTAAGTTGGAGAAAATTCTCCAAATGAAAGGATAATAAACTTGTGGAAGGCAGTGTATCACTTTATCATTGTTGAATTTAATATCAAAGGTACCGCTACATGGACCTCAAAAGGAAAATACTCCAACACCAAAGCTCGCGATAAATATGCAACACATCAAGGATAAACAAGGAACTATCAGCTTATCAATGTTACCTCGACTTTGCTGTTAAAACTAGTGGCTGTTTTGGTGCCGACGGTCATGAACGTTCTTTCTACGTCAGCTGCCTCTTGGTGCCCATACTCTCCGGAGGTTGCAACCATCCTTGCAGAGAAGTAAGCACCCGATTCCTAATATCAAAAATTAAAATTAAAATTAAAAAATAAAATAAAATAAAATCAGGTGTAAAATATTTTAATTTGAGAAATTTGGATTAAACAACTCTCTCTTAGATTAAAAAAGAAGAGCCTCTGGGTACTCGGATGTCATTACCAAATACCAATACTAGCAACCAATCAGAAAGGGATTAAAGAAAACAAGATGAAGAAGTTAGCATTTAGAAGTCCCAAATCAATTTCAACTGCATTTCTATACACTTATATACAAACATTATCAGTAAAAGCATGAGCTGCCCAAACAACTTTGATCATCAAATCATACCAACTACTAAAACATTTGATTAGCAAAAATACCACTTTTATTATCAAATAACAAATTTACCAGCTCACGTCGATAGAATTGATCAACAAAAACAATATTGATCGGAGACAAAGAATCAAAGACCAAAACAACTTTACCCAAAAATCACCATCTTTTTCGACGGAGGAACGAATCAACCCGCCGGCGAAGATCTTCACAGCTCCCACCACCAAACAAACCCCGCAGAAGGTGAAGAACATCCACTGCTCCAACTTCTTCCTCTCCCGGAGCCCCGCATCCTCGAAACCACCACCCCCTCCCTCTTCGGCCCGCCCCTATCATGGTTGGGCCGCCGCTCCACCACCGGCTGAAGTTCGCCGCCGTCGGCGGCGGCGGAGTCGGATCTCGGGGAGTGGATGGAGAGCTGGATCTCGCCGTTGGCGGGGCCGCGCTTGAAGGAGTGGGTGCGGCGAGTCATGGGGCCGGAGTACCTGGGGCTGTTGACGCGCCCGCCGCCGCCATTGTCGCCGGAGTCGCCGCCACCGTGGTGCTGTTGCTGGCGGAGAAGACCCATGAAGCTGGGCCCGTTTCCGGCGGCGCTACTGCTCCGACGGTCGCGGCGCCGTCGCCATTGACGGTGACGGTGGTCGGAGACGGCGGTATGAGCCCAACGAATTATGGTAATTTTACCCTTTTACCTCCAGTAGAAAGGGTTAATTTCTGAGATGCCACTACAAGAAGTAGGTGGGCCTTGGCCAATGGTGATTGTTATATTATTTGCTTGCATGAATTGATGTGATTTTTATAATGATAAAAAATTAATTTATTTTTTATTTTTTTATTTTTTTAAAAAAAATGGAATTGGTATATTTGGGATCTAAAGTTAGGGCATTGTTGTGTTTTAATTTTTAAATATTATTTTTTCCCTGGTATTTAGGTTAAAATACGTACACAAATTGATTTATAAAAATAAGAATTGATATATTTGGGCCTCAAAGTTGGTGAACTAGGGATAATTATTTAATTTTTGTAAAGTATTTATAATAAAGTAGCTTATTAAATTAGTATAAAAGGAGAATTGGCATATTTGTGCTTAAGATTGTTGAACAGTGATAGTCAAATAAATTGATTATTTGAGATGATATTTTCTGATAAAAAATAATAATTGATATTTAGAGTTAGTTAATTATTGATTTTGAGGTACTTACTTGATCTTTTGTAGAGTATTAATGTTGAATTTAATTTTCCTAATAATAATCAAGGAGTAGATCAAAGGTCACATTTCAACAATTTGGTTGGGTCCTACTAAAAGATTCCTACAAATGAAACAAATGCAATTTAGATCAATCTAATCACTTCACTAATGATTCATATTAGATATAAGAAGAATGCAATTTGCCAAGTTTGGGGGGTTTTTTTGTTTCAAATTTCTAAGAATCAAAAAAGAATATAATTTTGATATTAAATTGTGGGTCCTGCTATGTGAATGTTACAAAAAATTATATGCTATTTTTAATCTGCGCCTGATTTCTGATTATTAAAAATTGAAATTTTTTAATAATCACTCTAATTGAAATTTTGTTTAAAAAAATTATTTTATTTAATCTCCAAATACATATATTAAAAATATATACATATATGCTATAATATAAGACATGTCAATGTGCAGAGGATCACCGTCATTCCAATTCCTGACTTTTTTTTACTGTAAATCTCTCTCCAAGTTCTGCACATCCACGTTTCAAGCCGACATTGTCAGCACATTAAAAATTCCGGAGTATCTTCTCCTTTTGCTCTTCCATTCACACACTGGTCACATTTGCCAGCTTCACAAGAGCTGGTTGGATGTACCTTCTCCATCTTTTTACGACTGCTTAGTCAGTTCTTAGGTTCTGGGCAAGTCTGTTTCTTCCCTACAAAAGTTTTTTTGATTGGGTATGCATGACTTGAACATGGGTGGTTTTTTTTTCCAAAGCAAAATAAACATGCGTTTCAGGTTACAGATGAAAAGACAGTGAAACATTGCATTAAACAGATATCAACCTGCATTGAAGATCAATTCAAACCTTCCTTGATAACTGTTAGCACCGGCATCCGCATTATTGAGACTAGACCCGTGTCACATTTCAAGTGGGAGAGTAGGCTAATATTTCCAAGTGATCCAAGCTTGTCCTTCTTTATAACAAGTGAGACTCTGTACATTGATGCAGTCATGTGAGCTGCTGCCCACATGATGAACACAAGTCTCTATTGGTTGCTTGGTGCAGCAGATAGGTGTTTGACAGATTGGTTTAGATTGGAAACATGAATTGGGACTTTGGATGTACCCCTGCAGTATTGAGTTAATGCCATACTTGTATGAGGAGGTCCCAAAGCCTTGATCTCTTTGAAGGGCTCGGGGACCATGTGGAGGAAAATGAAGGATGAAGAATGGGAACATGGATATGGAGTTGGAACAGGTTTCATCCAGCTGCCACGTACAATGACATTTTTTTTCTCATTGGTGTTGGCAGATCAAGCAGCAAGCCAAATGACAAAATCAATGTCTGTCTTACTTGCTTATCAGCAAGTTCGGCTGTTCTCTGGAAAAAGAAAGTGCCAAAGGGAAAGTAGCCAAGGTAAATGATGTGGTTAAAATAAAATAGAGTCCAACTGCTTTAACCTTAGTGTTTGGGTTTCCTGCTGCCTTCCCCTCCCATACTTGGGCCTTCATGGATACAGCAACTTGGGCTTAGTGGTGGATTCTTGGTTATCTTGGTATATTTCCATGGTTTCTTTGGGGCGTGCATGCAAACAAGCCAGTCAGTACTTCAAATTTCAAAATAAAAAGACAGTTCTTCACCATCAAGAAAAGTTTTTAAACTTGGTTAAGTTACATTTTTTTGAAACCGTGCTCTTTCTTTTGATTAGTATACATTTCTTTTCACATAGCCCCCCATCTAGGGTGAGAGCGCACAGTTTTTGAAGGGCTTTTAGATATACATGTCTAGGTAGAGAAATGGATTGTTACGAGTTCTTACAAAATTTGATAATGTGATGAACAAACCAAGTTGATGAGAAAAACAGGGTCAAAAATCTTTCCATGTAAACCTCACTCGCACCTTAACCAGCTGTAATTAAGCTTGTAAACTACATACCATCCAATTTTTTGATCACCATTTTTCTATGTTTTCCTAAACATTCTGCATTTTCACGTAATCAGCCTTTGAATTTTGTATATTTCGCTACAAACGTGTAAAGTCTTATCATTCAGACAGTTGGAACTCCAACCTGCACTAAATTCTCGGCACACTGTTTTTTATTGCACATCAAAAAAACCTCTATTAGCTTTCTCTTGAGACTGAACATGGGCAAGTGATCACAGAGGTGATGCAGTTTATATGGTAGCCTGAAACTAGCAGCAAGCGCTACCACGAGAACATAAGTTGGAGCAAAATATACAAAATCACAATATAATCCAAGCCTAAAAGTGACCAATATATGATAACACAGTCACTCTATGTATCATCCAAATTTCAACCTTCAAATTTTGCTCATCATCTTCTTCTCCGCGTCATTTTGATCTGCCATCTTTGCCAGAGGTTCCTCTTGAACTCTGGCCATTGATCTCCTACTCCTCTTCCTGTCGGTCTCTGCTTTCTCCACCTCCAGGCCATGATACTCCCTCACCCAACAACTCTGCACCGCACAGACCAACACTAACACCACCATCTGCAAAACAAACATGCTCAGGAAAGCAAAGCATTCCATCCTGATCAACAGCTTCACCTCCCGTGGGTCTCGAGGCGACCCGACGGCCCGAATGCTCTGCGCCTCCCTCCAGAAGAGAGCAAGGAAGCCCAGAGCCTGGCCCATGAGAGAAGCGAGGAGGAAGAAGAGGTGGGAGAGGAGGCAGCAGTGGGTGAGCCGGGAGTAAAATCCCAGAAAGGCGGAGAGGAGTGTGAGGGCGGAGGCGGCGAAAGAGCCCAGCCGAAGGCCGTGGGGAGCTCTGAGGAGGAAGGTGGGGAGGAGTGATACGGTGGAGAGGAGGAAGAGGAGGAAGTTGAAGGTGGTGAGGAGGAGGTTGGGGAAGGAAGATGAGCTTCTGAGGTGAGTGGAAGCCATTGTTGTTGGGGAAGTGATAGAGGAATGAGATTTTTGGAGTGCTGGGTTTTTGGCTATGGCTCTGCTAGTGTGCGAGCTTTGAGCTTATTTAAAAACCGAGCATGCAACGGCTGTTTTCTTCAATGGCTCCTTTCACGTTTTGCATCTGATCAACCTTTTTGTCACTTCACTGGCAATTGTATCCATCTTTGAACTGCTTTCCCGGGCAGCCTTGTATCAATGTTAACGGCTAATAATAAATGGTGAGCAAGGAACCAAGTTTGTCATCTCAGACTTTAACCTTATTGGCTCTCTCTTGAGATTGATTATTGGCAAGTGATCACAAGAAGATATTGATGCATCAATAAAGCTACTATGCGTTACCTGTTTGGCAACTGCACACGCCTCTTATGGAATCCAGCCCGTTAGATCCAGATCTAACGCCTTGGAGCACTCATCCAAACCCACCCCCTACCACACCCTCGCGCCCCCCCATGAGCACCATCTCCAGGCCGTTGGATCCAGATCCAACGGCTTCCTCCTGGCCCTCCCGCGTGAGCCTCTCACCCTACCACACTCCGCCTAGTGCCCTTCTGCCCTCTGGCGCTCCTGCCTGGCGCCCTCAACGCCTGCCCGTGGCTATAAAAGACGGTTGTCCCCCGCTTCAGGACCACGCCACCTCCTGGCCCCCACACCTGTCGCCACCACATGCTGCCCCTTGCCCTCTCCCCTGCCCTGCTACTCCCCCGCTCCTCCCCATGCCCTCCTGCCCCTGTCCCTCCCCTGTCATCGCCCCCGACCTCCAACCCCTGGCCTGCCGCCCTTTGCCCCCCCACACGCCGCCCCTACCCTCCCTGCCGCCCCCTCACCCCACCCCCTGCCCTACTGCAGCTCCCCCTCCCCACCACCGAGCGGTGGGGAGGGGCAGTAGGGTAGGGGAGGGTAGTATCATAATAAAACTTTACTCGGTCATGACTCAAGTCAAGTTTTTATTACGAAATAAAATTTTAAAAACTAAAATAATTTCGTAATGAAAACTTAACTCGAATTAAGTCAATATTAAGAAATAAATTTTAAAAAATAATTTTGTAATAAAAATATGACTCAGACCCACATAAAACTAAGTCAAATTTTATGACAAAATTAATTTTAAAAAATAAAATAATTTCGTAATAAAAACTTAATTTGGTCCTTACAGGAATCAATATTACAAAATAAATTTAAAAAATAAAATAATTTTGTAATAAAAACATGACTCGGTCTAGCACGAGATTGAGTCAATATTATAAAATAAATTTAAAAAATAAAATAATTTTATAAAAAAATTTGACTCGTCCCGCGTAGGATAGAGTCAATATTATGAAATAAATTAAAAATATAAAATAATTTTGTAATAAAAACTTGGCTCTATCCGAGATTAAGTCAAGTTTTTATTACAAAGTTATTTTATTATTTTAATTTATTTTGTAATATTGACTCAAGTAAGGACGTAGTCAAGTTTTTTATTATGAATGGAGTCATTAGTAAGAAATAAATTTTAAAAAATAATTTTTATTGACTCGAGTCAATTTAAAAAAATTAAAAATATTAAAAACTTAGACTCGAGAAAGGAGCGAGTCGTGAGCGAGTTAAATTTTTATTATGGAATTATTTTATTTTATTTTTTAAATTTATTTTGTAATTAAAACTTAACTCGATCCCACGCGGGATCAAGTCAAGTTTTTATTACAAAATTATTTTATATTTTTTAAAATTTATTTCATAGTTTTAACTCGAATCATGACCGATCATGCGCAGGAGTGAGTCAAGTTTTTATTTTATGGTATTGTATTTTTTTAAAAATTTAAAAATTAATTTTGTAATATTGACTCGAGCAGGAGCAAGTTAAATTTTTATTTTATAGTATTTTATTTTTTTAATTTTATTTTTAATATTTATTTCGTAATCCCCCGACCCAGTGCCGACGTCACCTGCAGCACCGCCGACGGTAGCACGAAAAAATAAGGGGGTGGTGGGGGAACAGGGTGGGTGGGGCAGCGGCGGCTGGCGGGCAGGAAGAGGCATGAAAGGGAGCGGGCTGTGGGCTGGGGGGGAGAGAAGGATTGGGGAGCCGTTAGATTTCGGCGGTGGCGGGCCAGTGGCGGGCAGGAAGAGGCGGGAAAGGGAGCGGGCTGTGGGCTGGGGGGAGAAGATTGGGGAGCTGTTGGATTCCTTCCATGCGCTGCCAATCAATAGGCAGCACAGAGGAACATTCCTCATAGATGCATTATATATATATAAAGGGTTGCCGGCTATGGTGCCGCCGTGACTAAGCTTAGTGATCTAGGACCAAAAACAGCCAATGTAATACTAATCTATTACACATTTCCTGATT
>JAURVB010007139.1:0-22233 GCA_033002965.1 Piper betle
GGCTTTCCCATATTATCAAATGCAGACTATATATAACAACAGCTTGCCGTCGGGAAAGGATTTAAAGGAAATCATGATGTGAAGCTAAGCCACTCCTTGAGAGAGTCTGCTACCAGTTTTGATCGAATGGGCAGAACTCCATGCTGCCCAAAGGAGGGTATGAACAGAGGAGCTTGTACTCCATCCGAAGACAAAATCCTGAGAGCCTACATCAACCTCCATGGAGAAGGTAGCTGGAGAAACCTCCCTGATAGAGCTTGTGTTTTGGTGAAGAAGATGATTAGATTAGGAGAAAGACTTGCCGAGTAACGAGTCAACCACCTTAGCTCCCACCAAGTACGACTCAAAAGACTTGGCGTTCGTCCAATATATAAAATCATAAGCTGCTCGCCATGCACACCTGCCCATCAGGTGTATACACAAAGTACAATATTATTTTGTTCATGCTCATTTTCATTCTAAACTAATTTGATTTATATTTCGAGCCAAGTTGATATTCACTAGCCCAGGTTTGGTTTAAATACAATTAATTTTTGAGCTGAGCCAAGTAATTTGATGATTCTATTGAGTCCAAAGTCATTTTTTATTTTAAGATTCAATTTGACAAGTAAAAGTGATAAATTTTTAATATTAATAATATATATATATTATCTTTTAAATCGAACTGAGAATAAATTTTGTTCGCAAAATAGCTTAATTAAATCATTCCTTTATAAGTAGTACCGAGTCCTTGAAAATTAGTAATAAGTAGTTCTAAATGTTCATTAACAAGTAGTTTGCAACTTCTATATATATAAATTATTAAGAAGTAGCCAGTTATTAACCAAGTAACTAGAGAGTATAGTTACTAAAACAACTATACATTAGTAATGTAGTATCACTTAGTTTGATAAGTTATATTTATCATATTTTGTTTTGGAAAAAAAGTAATTTATGGTAAACATAAATATTTCTACTATATAGCTAAGTAGTTAACACTTACGTTATATGTTAAGTAATAGCATTACTTTTATGTAAGTAATCATTAGTGATATAAAAGTTAATAACTAATTATATGAACAACTATGATATTAAAAACATCTTATGAGAGTGTACTTGAATTGTGTATTTTATTGAGCTTGAGTTTCATACCGAGCCAAACACTTCTTAGTTTAAGTTTTGTTCTTGATTCTACGAGTTATCTATTTAATACGAGTTTTCACCGAATCAAAGTATTCTTAGTTTAAGCTTTGTTCTTGATTCTACGAGTTATATTTAATATGAGTTCAAGTAAAATCAAAGTAGCCGAAATGTAATAAGTTAGCTAATAATCTTAGCTCTCAGTGGAAAAAAGAAAACTTCGTGGACATAAATTTTAACTTTTAAAAAATGCAAAAAACTTTCATAAATAAAAACACAAAGCAATTAAATAACATATTTTCATCACTCAATCTTTTGAAAAAAGAAAACATGATCAATTATATGTGCTTTTAAATTTATTATATACGGTATAGAACCTGCTCCAAAGAGCTAGGGAAGAGGAATGAAAACCTGCGCATGCCTAATGGTATAAGCTGCAACTGAAGTAGAAACCAGAAACCCTAGTTTGCCATGCATGCATGCTAGGGAAGAGGAATGAAGATGCACTCTTAATTTCCCCTTCCCATGGATGCATCGGGTAGAATTGTAACCTGCGCATGCCTAACCATATAAGCTGCAACCGAAGCAGAAACCAGAAACCCTACTTTGCCATGCATGCATGCATGCATGTGGGATTTTGGTGAAGAACTTATAATTATCTCCCCGCTCCCAATAAGCTAGTATACTGAGGTAACTCTCTTCTATTTCTACATTGGCACATAATTTACATTGTTCCCAATTAAACATTATCAACGCAAAAATCACTAAAATATTAAAACCAAACAGTATGGTGCACATATTCATCCGAAAATACCCATCCGAAACGAACATAGATTTTTACAAATAGACAAATATATGACATTTCCAAAGTTAAGTGTGTTCATCTTTAATATTGGTCTCTTTCCTTGATCACCGACTTTTATTCAACAATCTTGCAATGCTTATTTTGATTTTGTCTGTCTGTAAAAATCTAAGTTTGTTCGGATGGGTATTTTTTGATAAATATGTGCACGATTATGTTTGTTTTTAATATTTTAGTGATTTTTACATTGATAATGTTTAATTGGGAACAATATAAATTATGTGCAATGTAGATATAGAAAAGAGTTACCGCAGTATACTAGTTTATTGAGAGCGGGAGGTAATTATAAGTTATTCACCAAAATCCCCACATGCATGCATGCATGGCAAAGTAGGGTTTCTGGTTTCTGCTTCGGTCGCAGCTTATATGGTTAGGCATGCGCAGGTTACAATTCTACCCGATGCATCTATAATATGTCTTATTTCCTTGATGCGATAACTCATCAAAGAGTACTAAACCAATCATTACACGAAGAAAGGATAACATACAAAAAATAAGAGCCATTAATCTAGCCACATAGGTAATAATTTATTAGAAAATGATCAATTAAACACCTTAGGTACGTTAAAGAGATAAGCACATTGAAATATTATTATTTGCCAACCCCACAACAAAAATATTGCGAAAAATGCATATATATATATATATATATATATATATATATATACATATTAAAAAACAATGGGAAGCTTAACATACAAATTATCTGGGAAGTTGTTCGTAAAAATTGGAAATTTCCTTTTCACTAGTTGCCACCGATCAAGTGCAGGTTTCTATATAAAGGCTCAATCCCCGTAAGCTACTCTATTCAACATCCAAAGCTTTGAGATTTTGTTTCATTTAATTTTATTGCACCAGGAGGTGCAGTTTTTTCAAAGTCATATCATGGTGGGTCCGAGGGCCCAGGCTGTGCAGTGGAGCCTTAGCCAAGTCTACTTCACCAGCGACGCTAACAGCCAGCCCATGGCCGTCAAGACCGCCGCCACCCGGGCTGCTGCCAAGTCCCTCCGCCACGAGGAGGCCATCCTGTCCCTCCGCCAAGGCTGCCCCTACGTAGTTCCATGCCTCGGCCACGACGTCACCCACGACGACTTCTACGGCGAGGCCTACAACCTCTTCTTGGAGTACTCCCCTGGTGGCAGCCTCGCCGACCTCATCAGAACCCCCTGCAACTCCTATATTTCGCCATTTTTGTGTTCTTGTGTTTTTTACGAACATACCGTTCACGTGCGTTCCATCATGATAACATTAGAATACGCTTTACTTCTGATCATACTAGATTGAGTGCAACTTAATTACTATATACTAGTGCATATCACATCTTCTCATGAGACATGTTTATATCCAATTGAATCTTGGTTTTTGCATCCTTTCTGGATCCACTTCTGCAAATAAAATACATATGATCTGCCGGACACCCATGGCCAATTTCCTTCTTTATTAGTAAACGAGAACATGATATCTTACAAATTCCTCTAAGTTATATATTTTATGTATTAAGATTAAAATCTATCATGGTCGGCATGGAAGAATGTCTGTAAAATCATGTCTGGTGTTAGGCTTGAATTATGTTTATAAGGACTCTGTGTTAGAACTTTATAACTTAAACTAAAAACAAAACTTTATTATTCTTCGTATCAAATCATCAAACTAAATAAAATTGGATAGCAGAAGTGTACTGAATCCATAACTTTCGTTTTCTATCTTCCAAATTCAATACTAATTTTCAAAACCAAAGTTTCTCGATAATGGGATACCAGAAAAAAAATTACATATGAATTCAAGGACATAACTTCCTTATTTATAGTTTTAGTTTCATAATTTGAATTTGACCCATCATAAAAGAGAAATTAAGAAAATTATATCTAAACATTGAATTCTACACTTTTATTTATGGTATTCATACATTGAATTCCACATCTTAATTGATGACCCATAAATACTTAACTTTAATAGATCAATTAAATTTAGGCCAACCTATAATATAATTCTAGATTCATGTATATATTTATGTCTACCATCAAATAATATATACACATACAAAGATAATTATATAATCTTATGAGCTCCAAAATAACATATGCTATTATTCCCAAATAATAATTTCGTCCATTAATCAATGTCAATATATGATCAAGGTGATTTTTGTTACATTTATCGTAACTAAACTCATCCATGGTCACATACATCAACATAATTAAATGACATAGATCAAGTGTAGATGTGTAGCATATCACCAAAACAGTGTGAAAGAGTGAAACATAAACTAAATACCACAATAAAATAAACTCTCACTAAATAGCATATCATCAAAAGATATAATACCTATATAAACAATATGCTTATGAAAACTATTGGGCGGTAAATTTTTAGTAAGTCGATCCGTAACTATGGAGTTTGTTTCAATATGCTCTATAGAGACTTTACCGAAACTTTATCACTCTAAACTCTTTGTTTCACAACAATAACGTGATCTCTATAAGCTCCTGTTGTAAACATGAACATAATGCAAAAATAAAAATAAAAATACAAATATAAATAATAATAATAATAATAACAAATATTAGTAAAAATATCAGCAAAACGCACTAAAATAAAAAAAATATCTATGGCATCGGTGTTAATCAATCAAAATCATGCAGACAAAAACATACCACAAAAAGTATGAACAAAAAAAATAACCGCACACAACAGCAAACAAAAATAAATAAATACAAACCTAACCAGGGTCGCATTGTTGGTAGAAACACTACATATCTACAAACACAAAGACCAATCCCACCATTAAGAAAACACGATTGAAATTAAAATAACAAAATAACAAAAATAACAACAAAAGAGCCGAAAAAAATTTGGTACCCTTCGTAGGAGCTTTGGCCCTTCGGCTCTTGAAATCGGCAAAAATGTCTTCGACAGTCCGAGGTTTGTGGGTTCACGTCTCCATGGCGGCTTACGAGTTGGACCAAAAACTCCCTACCAAACAAAAAAAACGAGTGCGACGAATAGAGAAGAAGGTGGTGAAGACGAGCATCAGATTATGTACTTCACTCATACAGATTCTCGACTTGCCAACAATGGCCTACCGCCTTCCATACAGAAGCTGAGGTGTCGAGTGAAGTATAGGGCATTGAAATATTCAGCCCCAATTGAAGAACTTGGCAGTGCCTTCAAGGATGCCCAAAGATGGCAATTCTTATGTTGCTCTCCATTTAAGGCAAGCTTTTCATCGTTATGTTGAATATGTTTTGCCCATGTGGTTGTCTCCATCTCAGTTCTTAAGATTAAACAAAAATGCACCGTCTAATAGAGGAAAAGCAAATGTCTGCATGCTGAAGCATGCGTCCAGTGAAACTAGTATGAAGTTATTATTTCAACATTTTATTCATTTTAATTGGCTTGCTTCACGATCTGGGAATTTTATCTGAATTGTATGATTAACAGATAATTTTGATTTTTAGATAATATGGATGTATATTGTAATGTTCCGATATCTTTTGCCCAAGTGCAAACAAGTGGGCTTTCTGTTAGCTTGTTCACAGTTAAGAGTTCAAGAAAAGGTGGCCCATTTGAATCTATGTGTTTACTCTAGTTTTATTCTCAAGTTTGTCTATCCATATTTAACAATTGGGATATGAGTTTGTTTTTCTTTAAATTGCTATGTAGTTCTGAAATCGTGTGCAATGCCTTTTCAGTAAACCCTAGGTTATTGATATTAATGTAGAAAACTTTTCTGGTCAGTATTTTTTTATTCTTGCATTTTTGTGTGCCCACATTTTTTAGGACGGACTGCTTCTGACTGCTCTGGCTTAAAGCTTCTACCATTTGAATTGCTACTGTGCTAATTGCTTCCGTATCTTTTCCAGATATGAAAAGGATATGCTCGCATTTACTGGGTGTAGTCATAATTTGACATCAGAAGAAGATGAAGAACTACGGCAGATGCGGTATGAGGTAAGCCATTGGAAAGAAAAGGAAATTGATGGATTTGAGAGAAAACTTGGAGGATGTCCTCTTACACCAAGAGAAACGGCACTTCTACTTAAAGGGTTGGGGTATCTCCCTACCACCCGAATATATTTGGTAGCAGGTGATGCTTATGGCAGCGGGAGTATGAAATATCTCCAAGATGAGTTCCCAAATATCTACTCTCATTCAACTCTTTCACAAAAGAAGAGTTGGATCAGTTTCGCAGTCATCAAAATATGCTTGCAGGGTTGGACTATATTGTTGCTCTTCAAAGTGATGTTTTTGTGTATACTTATGATGGAAACATGGCCAAGGCTGTGCAAGGTCATAGGCGGTTTGAAAATTTCAAGAAAACTGTAAATCCAGACAGGTAATCTTTAGATGTATGTCTATATCTATGTGGGGATTATTCTGATAATCTGCAATTTTCCCCTCTTTTGTTTTCAGTAATAAATTTCTCATTTATTGATAGCCTTGTTTTTAGCACTTAATATGTTTTCTTTTTATTAGTATGGTAGGGCAGGTAAGTCGTAAGATGCATATCGCAGGATTCACTGTTTTGTAACACTTACATCTCCTAGTCATTTAGCATGTGCGTAATCCATTAATGTGGCCCTATGGAGCAAGTACTATTTTCGTATTATGAGCTTATATCTCTTTTGCTTATGGTGAAAACGTTAAATTTACTACTTATTTTTAACTTGTACAGTATGAATGTTGTGAAACTAGTGGATGATTTGGAGGAGGGAAGGATAACCTGGAAAAAATTCCGTTCCAAAGTTAAGAAGCTGCACAAAAATCGAATTGGAGCCCCCTATTTAAGGGAGCCGGGAGAATTTCCAAAACTGGAGGAAAGTTTCTATGCGAACCCCTTGCCAGGTTGCATATGTGAAAAACAAGATGCTACAGAGTGAATGTCATATCATAGAAACTGGTTTTAGTTCTCTGTCCATTACATAATCGAGCAGAATGGATACCGGATTCTTTGGCAGCTCTGGGATTTGTCTATTATCAAGTTGAATAATAGGCAAGCTCACGATTTTATGTTTGAGAGGTCGTGTTCCAATTTTTTTATAGTCACAAATTCAATTACATATATTGAAGAATTTGCCCATGGCCAAGGAGATTTGAACAGGATCTTACACAGATATATTGCTGCATTGGGTATGTGCTCCATGCTGCTTTTTATTCTTCATACATGTAAAGCTTCATTAATTCTACGATCAATTCATTCGGGGATTTTGTATTTGTTCTCCTGGTGTTTGAATAACGCAGTTGTATGTACATTAAAATGACAGGCATGGAATTCAACTGTAAGCTTGTCAAAGTGAATTGTTCCATGAATATAGAAGTCAGTGAAAGAAATTCCACGCTATTAGCTGGACAGTCTACTCTTTTATTTCTTCTGCTAGTTCACGAATTGCATTATGTTTTGGATCGTAGCTCACCTTATCCTATTATTTTAGCCAGGGTTTCATAAACTCTTTCATTGGTTTTGAGTGAAAATTAACTGGGTTCAAGAAGTGTGCTATGCTGTCATATATACAAGCTTCAAAAATTTTATCTGGGATTTGTAGTTTGACAAGGTTTAGCTACATATAGATGGTAAGAGCTGCTAAATTTAGTTACTTGATCAGCTACGCCTCTTGTCAATTTTTTTGTCTTAAAGGAATTCTTTAAATGAATATTAGAAGTTTTAAGGTCGGACTTTTTAGGGTCCATTCCTTTTGTCCATCTACGAATGCCGGCCATGATTGTACATACATTGGTTTTCATTGCAAAACTTGTGAGGTGTTTTTGTTTGTAGTTTAAATATTTTCGACTTTTACTGGTTATGGATGCCTCAATCAACCAGTTAGACAATTAGCCAGTCCACAATTGAGTTGGTGGTGTGACTCTGACTTCTCTAGTTGGATCGAGATCATCAATGGAGGTGTGACTCTGACTTATGTACACAACGTGTATTTACACCAGTATTCTCTCTATCCCCCTGAATACAAAAGAGTGCGAAATAAAAGGAGTCCCTCTACGTTGTCTAGTTGCGAAATAAAAGATGTCTTTTCTATCCATCCCCTTCCACCTCATCTTCTTCGTCTGACAAGTTTAAAATCACAGAACCATCTCTTAGCTTGGTGGTGTGACTCTGACTTCTCTAGTTGGATCGAGATCATCAATGGAGGAGTGACTATAGCTTCTCAAACTTGATCGAGATCATCAACGACCAACGCTGTCCACATGTGTGTCCGCACTGGGTCGATGCAAGTTCAGCTCCACCACATGAGCCTCTCTCTTCGCCAGATCTGTGATGGTCTTCGACCAAGTGTTTAGTACTCACGCCATGTCCATATTGCAATGTCAATGTTATAACATGAGAATTGAAAAAATCCAAAGCAACAAAACATAATGTTCTACGTATATATAATAAATTTCATTATATATGAACATGAATTACTACAGAAAACTAAATTCACAAGTAAAAAAAAACTTCACCTTAAATGGTTCTAAAGGCAAGCCATCGTAGATGTGGTGGTAGAGACCGGTTGACAGCCTCCACATGCAGCACTTGGCAGCATTGCTGATATGAAGGGGTGACGGAGAAGCATGTCCGCCGTCCACCGCTGCGCCGGATCTCTCTCGAAGCACCGGCCCACAAAGTTCCTCCCTTGGTCAGACATTGTCTTTGGGATTTCCGGCATCTCCTTCTGCAAATAAATCATGAATGATCATATATAATTTAATTATAGCCAGCTTATAACATCATCATTGTTTATTAAATAGCTGTTTTTTACATCAATAATTAAAATATAGCTAACCTACTAAACCAACAAACTTATAATAGGATATTAGTTAAGTCTGATATTAAGTGTTTTTTTATTGTCTTAATCTAATTCATCACGTGTTTTTTATTATATTAAAACTTTATTTTGTAAACAATCGAATCATGGCGTAATATTAGGAAACATAAATAAATAAGAGTAATAATAAATCTAATTTAAAGCTAAAATTAATTATATATTAGTATATAGAGATTAATCAAACTTAATTAAGTAAGGTATGTAGCCTCTAATTAATAGTTTTGATGAATACTTCTAAGTTCGAACTATCTAAAATTTATTAAATTTTAAGCATAAAAAATATTTATAAGATTTTGATTCATGATAATTAATATAATAATCATTAAAAAAATCAAAATTGGATAATTAATTTTACTGCAAAATTAGTTGTGAAGAATTAATACTTCAAACAACTAAATTTTATTAAATTTTAACTATTAAAAAATATTTTTGAAATTTATAACTTACATGATTCTTGATAATAATAATAATAATAATCATTCAAAAAATCAAAATTAGATAATTAATTATACTCGCAAATTAGCACTGAAAAATATACATCTAAAAATCTAAAATTTATTAAATTTTAACCACTAAAAAATATCTATAATATTTAATTATATCTTATATGATTCTCAAAATGTTATTAAATAATATGATTAAATTCAAAAACTCAAAATTAGGTAATAATTAATTGTACCTTCGAACAAATTCTGAAGAGTAGGGTGCATGGTTCGACGCCGGCGCTCAGGTGGTAGGCCGGCTTCCCGGTGAGCATCTCAATCACTACCAGACCCACCGCCCACACGTCCATGGGGGGCTCGAACTGCCCACTCAACGACTCCGGGGACATGTACAGCATGGTGCCCCGCAATGATGATTCCGGCGTCTCGCCCACCTTCTTGGCCAACCCAAAGTCGGCCAGCTTCACGTTTGTGATGATTCCCTTCTCCGACATGGTTTGGAAGACAAGGATGTTTTGTGGCTTGACGTCGCAGTGCACGTACCCTTGTCCATGCACGAAGGCCAGGCCGTGAAGGATCTCTCCGGCGAGGCGGCGGACCAGATTCTCCGGTAGTCGGCTCCCGCTGCGTTTGATGAGGTCGGCGAGGCTTCCACCGGGGGCGTACTCCAAGAAGAGGTTGTAGGCCTCGCCGTAGAAGTCGTCGTGGGAGACGTCGTGGCCGAGGCATGGAACTACGTAGGGGCAGCCTCGGAGGAGGGACAGGATGGCCTCCTCATGGCGGAGGGACTTGGCCGCCGCCGGGGTGGCGGCAGTCTTGACGGCCATGGGCTGGCCGCCAGCGTCGCTGGCGAGGTAGACCAGGGCAAAGGCTCCCCTGCCCAGCCTGGGACCTCGGACCCACCGTGAGGTCCTGGGCACCGGTGCAATGTGGTCGCTATTGATGCTAACAGTTTGGTCGGCGGTTGTGGACGTCGACATGGTTGCATGCACGGCGAGGAGACGATGGAAGAGCAACAGAACAGACAAGGAACTGAGGAATGGATGGCATATATAAAGTAGCTTGCTGGACGTGAGTCAGCACTCGATCGGTCAACTAGGCAGGCATCTCGATTTCCCGTTGCTCTTGCCAAGGGTGATATTTTGTTAGGTTGCTCATGGAAAAACATGAATGTCTCCCATTGGTTGTGATGCTAAAGAAAAAACATGACTTTGAAAAAACTGCAATCAAATTAAATGAAACAAAACCTCAAAGCTTTGGATGTTGAATAGAGTAGCTTACGGGACCTGAATCCTAGAAACCTTCACTCGATCGGTGGATATACGCAACCAGCAAAAAGGAAATTTCCAATTATACGAACAAACAAAACTTCCCACATAATTTGTACGATAAGCTTCCCAATTTTTTTAATATGTATATATATATATATATATGCATTTTTTTCTCAATATTTTTATTTTGGGGTTGGCAAATGATAATATTTCAATGGGCTTATCTCTTTAACGTACCTAAGGTGTTTAATTAATCATTTTTTAATAAATAATTACCAATGTCGGTAGATTAATGGCGGTAGTATTGCTTGTTTTTGGTATGTTATACTTTCTTTGTGTGATGATTGGTTCAGTACTCTTTGATGAGCGATCACATCAAGAAAATAGGACATATAATATATGCTTGCTTCCTTAATACTATATATGACATTTCCAAAGTTAAGTACGTTCAACTTTAGTACTGGTCTCTTTTCTTGATCACCAACTTTTATTCAACCATCTTGCAATGTTTATTTTGATTTTATCTGTTTAACTAAAAATCGATGTTCATTTCGGATGGGTGTTTTCTGATGAATATGTGCACGGTGCTTTTTGTTTTTAATATTTTAGTATTTTTGCCTTGATAATGTTTTGGTATGAATAAAGTGAGTGAGGAAAATCCTACCATGTTTAATATGGAACAATATAAATTACGTGTCAATGTAGAAGTAGAAGAGAGTTACGGCAGTATACTAGTTTACTGAGAGCGGGGAGATAATTATAAGTTCTTCACCAAAATTTCTACATGCATGCATGACAAACTAGGGTTTCTGGTTTCTGCTTCGTTTGCAGCTTATATCGTTAGGCATGGGCAGGTTATAATTCTACCTGATGCATCCATGGGAAGGGGGAAATTAAGAGTACATCTTCATTCCTTTTCCCTAGCTCTTTGGAGCAGGTTCTATACCGTATATAATAAATTTAAAAGCACATATAATTGATCGTGTTTTTCTTTTACAAAAGATTGAGTGGTGAAAATATGTTATTTAATTGCTTTGTGTTTTTATTTATGATTTTTATATATAGCAGTTGCAAACTACTTGTTAATAAACATTTAGTACTACTTATTACTAATTTGCAAGGGCTCGGTACTACTAATAAGGGTATGATTTAATTAAGCTATTTTGAGAACAAAATTTATTCCCAGTTCAATTAGAAAGAATAATATATATATATATATTAAAACATTATTGATTTTAAAAATTTATCACTTTTACTTGAAAAATTGAAAGATCTTAAAATAAAAAATGACATTGGACTCAATAGAATCATCAAATTACTAAGCGCTCAGCTAAAAAATTAATTGTATTTAAACCAACCTGAGGTAGTGAATATGAACTCAGCCTCGGCTCAAATATTCTACTTTGTGTGTTTACACCTGATGGGCAGGTGTGCATGGCGAGCAGCTTATGATTTTATATGGTCGGACGAACTCCGAGTCTTTTGAGTCGTAATTGGTGGGCGCTCAGTTGGTTGGCACGTCACTCGGTAAACAAGTCTTTCTCCTAATCTAATTGTCTTCTTCACCGAAACACAAGGCTTTTTTACGTACCTAATCTCTATCTCACCATCTCTAAGCTTAATTGGTCAGTCATTTACTACATTGTCTTCCCCCTGAGCAGTACCAGCGCATACGAGAGTAAGTCATTGAACATACGTGTATATATATATATATAATACAATTTTTTCTATAGATATTCTCCATTGCTTAGTAGTCGTGTAGTAGTAGTAATGAATGTGATCATATAAAAAATTTCTTCACACCCACCATATGCGACTTTATATAAAAAAAAATTACACTAAACAAAAATATACGAGTTCAATGCTTCAAACTATGCATACCCTTGACTCACCAACCTTCCCTTCTCCTTCCTTGCTTATCATTCTATACACCACTCCCCTTCTCCTCATCCCAATCTTCTTCTTACTATCTCTTCTATCTTAGCTAATTTAACCAACTCTCTCTCTCTCTCTCATCTCTCGATATATATATATATATATCTCTGAGTTTTTACTACACCATCTATATATTATTATCATGGGTAGCCTTCACGCTGACATGCTCTGCAACAATGGTGCAACCGCCCTGGGCAACCTCAACCACTTGGATCCGGACGAGTTCCGAAGGCAAGGCCACATGGTCCTCGATTTCCTCGCCGACTACTACCGCGACGTCCACAAATATCCGGTGCGTAGCCAGGTCGAGCTCGGTTACCTCCGCGACCTCCTCCCTGACTCCGCCCCCAATACCCCCGAATCCATGGATGCCATCCTCAGCGAAGCGCAGACCCACATTGTCCCCGGCATCACCCATTGGCAGAGCCCCAACTACTAAGCCTACTTCCCTTCTAGTGGGAGCACCGCCGGCGTCCTCCGGGAGATGCTCAGCACCGGTTTCAATGTCGTGGGCTTCAACTGGATGAGCTCCCCGGCCGCCACCGAGCTCGAGACCATCGTCATGGACTGGCTCGGCAAGATGTTGAAACTCCCTTCCTCCTTCCTGTCCACAGGCGGCGGCGGGAGCGTTCTACAAGGCACCACCTGCGAGGGCATACTCTGCACTCTCACCGCCGCTCGCGTGACCGGTTGCTGAAAAAAATCGGCCGCAAACACATCGGCCGACTCGTCGTCTACGGCTCCGACCAGACCCACTGCGCGCTCCTGGAAGCTGCTCAAATCGCCGGCATCAATACCGCCAATTTCCGGGCCGTGAAGACGTCCAAGGCCGACAACATCGCCCTGTCGCCGGCGACCCTGCGAGCCGCCATCGAAGAAGACATGGCGAGCGGCCTCCTCCCTCTCTTCCTCTACACCACAGTCGGCACCACCTCCTCAACGGCAATCGACCCGGTCGGCCCTCTATGCGAGGTGGCCGAGGAGTTCGGGATCTGGGTCCATGTCGACGCCGCCTACTGTGGCAGCGCATGCATCTGTCCCGAGTTCCGACACTACATCGACGGAGTGAAGAGCGCCGACTCGTTCAGCCTCAACGCCCACAAGTGGTTCTTTGCCACGCTCGACTGCTGTTGCCTGTGGGTGACGGAGCCGAGCGCGTTGGTGAGAGCGCTGTCCACCAACCCCGAGTACCTCCGGAACAAGGCCACCGAGTCGAAGCAGGTGGTGGACTACAAGGACTGGCAGAAGTGGATCCAGAAAGGATGTGTGAGATAGCTAGAAGAAGTTAATCTCGTTCGTAACACATGACACAAACGATATATAATTGATCAGCCACTCCTAAAATCAAGCCTCTAGATTTAAGCAACTTTTACTTAGAAAAATAGACCTTATCTTCATCAACATATTTCATGAGAAGATGTTGGAAGGGGTTTCTTCTCCAAGCTCCACAACCAATTCCTTGCCCTTGGCTGGCTTGGAACTCTGCTTTGCTGGTGCCATCTTGAGGACGAACTTCCTGGATGAAGGGGGATGAAGATCAACAGCAACAATGGTGGAAGAAGGGCTGCAATTTCAGCAACCAAGGGGAGGAACCAGGGGCGTCCTGGTTCCTTGGATTCCAAGAAACCTTGGAGGGTGGAGCAATCTCCAAAAGGGTGAATTTGATTTCAAAACAAAGTTGTTACAGAATTCTGTTATAACCCCCTTTTGTAGGCACCCTTCCTAGTGAAATTACCCAAACACCCCTACTCAATTACCCCTACTAACAACCCTACTAACAATACTACAATCATACTAACAATACTACCAATATTCATAACATTTCCCTCCCCATGAAACACAACCTTGCCCTCAAGGTTGCAAGGTACAACAAATTACAGACATCAAATTTCCATTTGCGTTGCAGCTGGGAGAGATGTATGGATATAAGCACCCGCAACTACCGAAGCTTTCAATTGAGAGATGTGGAAGACGTTGTGTATTTGAGAGTCTGCTGGTAGCTGCAACTCATAAGCAACCTGACCAATGCGTTTGGTGATTGGGAAAGGACCGTAAAAGCGGGCAGCTAGTTTGTTTGATCGCTTGGTTCTCAAGGAATGTTGTCGGTATGGCTGGAGTTTCAAATAGACCTGCTGCCCCACTTGGAACTCAGCATCACGTCGCCGGAGATCATGGTAATGCTTCATCCTCAGCTGTGCTGCCGCCAAGTTGTCCTTCAATTCCCTCAACAACTGATCTCTGGTCCTCAGCACCTCATCAACCTCTGCTGTTTTAGCTGTTCCCGGAATGTATGACAATAGGGTGGGTGGCTGCATATTGTACACGGCTTCGAAAGGACTCATTCGGATTGCAGATTGGAAGCTGGTATTGTAACAAAACTCAGTCCATGGCAGCCATTTAACCCAGGTATGAGGTCTATCTGCTGTAAAACATCTCAGATATTGCTCCAACACCTTGTTTATTGCTTCAGTTTGGCCATCGGTTTGAGGGTGATAGGTGGAGCTGTAGTTGAAGGCGACCCCTTGTAAGCTGAAAAGTTCCTTCCAAAAAGAACTGGTGAAGGTTGGATCCCTGTCACATACAATCGAAGCCGGCATTCCATGCAATTTGAAAATTTCATCAAAGAACAACTTGGCAATAGATTGAGCCGAAAAAGGATGAGCAATAGGAAGGAAATGGCTGTACTTGGAAAGCCTGTCAACCACTACAAAAATGCCATCTTTTGCATTACTCTTAGGCAATCCACTAATGAAGTCCATGCTAATGGAAGTCCATATTTGTTGGGGTATAGGAAGTGGTTGTAATAATCCGGCTGGTGCTAACGTGGAACTCTTGAACTTTTGACAAATGTCACAATTCTGCAAATAGCTCACCACGTCCTTGTGCATCCGAGACCAAAAGAAAACCGCTCTAAGTCGCTTCAAGGTCTTTTGAATCCCCTCATGAGTACCATCATGGAACTCTTTCAGAATGATGGGTATAATATCCATCTGAGAAGTCAAGTAAATCCGGTGTTTGTAAAATAGGATGTCGTCTCTCACTTCCCACCTTGAGGACAGCTTGTTGTCAGCACATTGCTGTTTCAGCTTCAACAAATGCTCATTGGTAGTATAGGCTTGTTTGATCACCTCCAACCAACTTGGCAAGGCCACTGAGAGTGCTGTACAAGAGAGCGTTCCTGTTTGCTTGGTCACATTTCCAACTGTTTCCAGCAATTCGCCTTCATGCTGTCTAGACAAGGCATCAACAACTCTATTTTCCTTCCCGGGTTTGTATTCGATGATGAAGTCGTATCCTAACAGCTTCACTAACCATTTCTGTTGTGCCATGGTATGAATCTGCTGATCCCATAAAAACTTGAGGCTGGAATGATCTGTTCAGACCACAAATGATCGACCCAACAGGTAGTGATGCCACTTTTGGACAGCTAACACTAAGCTTTCAAGAGTGACTGGTATCTTGCAGTGGTTTTAAAGATCTCTTTGACTGGCAACATTTTATTGAAAGCCTTCAAAATGATGTTGAAATTGTTGAAAAGTTGCCACCTCCCTATTCAGAATTAGAGCCTTTTCAAGGACCCCATATCTTGGTCTAAGGTGACTTGTCTTTTATATGTTTCCTAGTTGCTACATTATCCCACTTGGCAATTGGTTGAGTAGGTCGATTTTTTTCAGGCTAGTTACTATAAGTCAGAGGTCCTCTCGTTATTGAAACAGCATCAGATTATGTACTTTACTCATACAGATTCTCGACTTGCCAACAATGGCCTACCGCCTTCCATTCAGAAGCTGAGGTGTCGAGTGAACTAAAGGGCATTGAAATATTCATCCCCAATTGAAGAACTTGGCAGTGCCTTGGTTTCAAGGATGCGCAAAGATGGCAATCCTTATGTTGCTCTCCATTTAAGGCAAGCTTCTCATCGTTATGTTGAATATTTTTTGCCCATGTGGTGGTCTCCATCTCAGGCCTTAGGATGAAACAAAAATTCACCGTCTAATAGAGGAAAAGCAAATGTCTGCATGCTGAAGCATGCGTCCAGTGAAACTAGTATGAGGTTATTATTTCAACATTTTATTCATTTCAATTGGCTTGGTTCACGATCTGGGAATTTTATTTGAATTGTATGCTTATCAGATAATTTTGATTTTTAGATAATATGGATATATATTGTAATGTTCCGATATCTTTTGCACAAGTGCAAACAAGTGGGGTTTCTGTTAGCTTGTTCATAGTTTAGAGTTCAAGGAAAGGTGGCCCATTTGAATCTATGTGTTTACTCTAGTTTTATTCTCAAGTTTGTCTATCCATATTGAACAATCGGGAAATGAGTTTGTTTTTCTTTAAATTGCTATGTAGTTCTGAAATTGTGTGCAATGTCTTTTTAGTAAACCCTAGGTTATTGATATTAATGTAGAAAACTTTTCTGGTCAGTTTATTTTTATTCTTGCATTTTTGTGTGCCCGCATTTTTTTAGGACTGCTTCTGACCGCGCTGGCTTAAAGCTTCTACCATTTGAATTACTACTATGCTAATTGCTTCCAAATCATCCCCAATTGAAGAACTTGTACAGGATGAATTTTGTGAAATTAGTGGATGATTTGGCCGAGGGAAGGATAACCTGGAAAAATTCCGTTCCAAAGTTGAGAAGCTCCACAAAAATCGAATTGGAGCCCGTATTTAAGGGAGCCAAGAGAATTGCGAAAACTGGAGGAAAGTTTCTATGCAAACCCCTTGCCAGGTTGCATATGTGAAAAACAAGATGCTACAGAGTGAATGTCATACACAAAAACTGGTTTTAGTTCTCTGTCCATTACATAATCGAGCAGAATGGATACCGGATTCATTGGCAGCTCTGGGATTTGTCTATTATCATGTTCAATAATAGGTAAGCACACGATTTTACGTTTGAGAGGTCGTGTTCCAATTTTTTTGTAGTCACAAAATTCAATTACATATATTGAAGAATTTGCCCATGGCCATGGAGATTTGAACAGGATCTTACACAGATATATTGCTGCGTTAGGTATGTGCTCTATGCTGCATTTTATTCTTCATACATGTAAAGCTTCATTAATTCTACGATCAATTAATTCGGGGGATTTTGTATTTGTTCTCCTGGTATTTGAATAACGCAGTTGTATGTAGATTAAAATGACAGGCATGAAATTCAACTGTAAGCTTGTCAAAGTGAATTGTTCCATGGATATAGAAGTTAGTGAAAGAAATTCCTCGCTGTTATCTGGTCAGTCTACTCTTTTATTTCTTCTTCTAGTTTACGAATTGCATTATGTTTTGGATCGTAGCTCACCTTATCCTATTATTTTAGCCAGGGTTTCATAAACTCTTTCATTGGTTTTTATCGGGGATTTTGTAGTGTGACAAGGTTTAGCTACATATAGAAGGTAAGAGCCGCTAAATTTAGTTACTTGATCAGCTATGCCTCTTGTCAATTTTTTTGTCCTAAAGGAATTCTTTAAATGAATATTAGAAGTTTTAAGGTCGGACCTTTTAGGGTCCATTCCTTTTGTCCATCTACGAATGCAGGCCATGATTGTACATACATTGGTTTTCATTGCAAAACTTATGAGGTGCTTTTGTTTGTAGTTTAAATATTTTCGACTTTTACTGGTTATGGATGCCTCAACCAACCAGTTAGACAATTAGCCAGTCCACAATTGAGAAAACAGAAGGCCAAGATCTCATTCATTTCATGCAAACGAAGTACGAGTACTCCCAATATATACACAATGTGTGTTGACGCCACTGTTCTCTCCATTCCCCCCGAATGCAAAAGAGTGCAAAATAAAAGGAGTCCCCCTGTGTTGTGTAGTTGTGAACAAGATGTTGTCTTTTCTATCCTTCCCCTTTCACCTCATCTTCTTCGTCCGACAAGTTAAAAATCACAGAACCATCTCTGAGCTTGGTGGTGTGACTCTGACTTCTCTAGTTTGATCGAGATCATTAATGGAGGAGTGACTATAGCTTCTCTAACTTGATCGAGATCATCAACGACCAACGCTGCCACATGTGTGTCCGCACTGGGTCGATGCAAGTTCAGCTCCACCACATGAGCCTCTCTTCGCAAGATCTTTGATGGTCTTCGACCAAGTGTTTAGTACTCACGCCATGTCGATCAAGTGAGCTTTGAATAGAATCTAGCGTTGGAGAAATGGAATATCGGCAATTTCATCGAGAGCCCAAGACGACCTTCACCGTATTCAACCTACAATTCCATTAATTTAAAGAGTCATTATTAACCCTATTGCAATGTCAATGTTATGCCATGAGAATTGAAAAGACCCAAAGCAACAAAACATACTTACAAGCTGTAGAATGGTCTGCGTTTATATAATAAATTTCATTAGTTATGAACATGAATTACTACATAAAACTAAATTAACAAGTTGAAAAAAACTTTCCCTTAAATGGTTCTAAAGGCAAGCCACCGTAGATGTGGTCGTCAAGACTGGTTGATGGCCTCCACATGCAGCACTTGGCGGTGTTGCTGATATGAAGGGGTGACAGAGTAGCATGTCCGCCGTCCACCATTGCGCCTGATCTCTCTTGAAGCACTGGCCGACGAAGTCCCTCCCTTGCTCAGACATTATCTCTAGGATCTGCAGCATCTCCTCCTACAGATAAATCATGAATGATCGTATATAATTTAATTATGGCTAGATTATAATGTCATCATTGTTTATTAAATAACTTTTCTTTACATCAATAATTAAAATATAGCTAACCAACTAAACTAACAAAAACTTATACCAGGATATTAGTTACGTCTGATTATATAAGTGTTTTTTATTGTCTTAATATAATTCATCACCTGTTTTTTATTATATTAAAATTTTATTTTATAAAGAATCTAATCATCCGTAATATTAGGAAACATAAATAAATAACAGTAATAATAAATCTAATTTAAAGCTAAAATTAATTATTTATTAGTATATAGAGATTAATCAAACTTGATTAAGTAAGGTATATAGCCTCTAATTAATAGTTTTGATGAATACTTCTATGTTATATCAATCTAAAATTTACTAAATTTTAACCATAAAATATATTTGTAAGATTTATATCTTACATGATTCATAATAATTAATATAATAATCATTCAAAAAATCAAAATTGGATAATTAATTTTACCGGGAAATTAGTTTTGAAGAATAAATACTTCGAACAACTAAATTTTATTAAATCATAACTATTAAACAATATTTATGAAATTTACATCTTACGTGATTCTTGATAAACAACATAATAATAATATTTCAAAAAATTAAAATTAGATAATGAATTATACCCGTAAATTAGCACTGAAAAATATACATCTAAAAATCTAAAATTTATTAAATTTTAACCACTAAAAAGTATCTATAATATTAATTATATCTTATATGATTCTCAATATGTTATTAAATAATATAATTAAATTCAAAAAATCAATATTAGGTAATAATTAATTGGGATAGGATAGGACTCCATGGAAAATTTCTTGCAGTCGCCCCGATCTAGACCGTGTGCTTATATCGGATGGTTCAAATCTATTTTCTTAAAAAAAATAAAAATTTCCCCTCTTTCCTGCTGCCATCCATGCCGTTGCCGCCCTCACCATTTACCGTCGCCGTGCTCCCCTGCTGGCACCCGCACCCACCGCCTGAGCCCACGCCCACCGCCGTGCCAGCACCCTCAGCCGCGCTCACGCCCTCGCGCCCCGTCCGCATTGTTGAGGACCTCTGCCGCGCCCACGCTCGATGCGCCGCCGCCACGCCTACGCTTGATGCACCGCTGCAGCCATTCCTCCTCGCTGCGCCCGGCAATGAGGAACGGCGGTGGCGAGGAGGACTTGGGCGCGGGCATGGGCGTGGTGGAGGAGCAAGGGGGCGGGGCCGGGGTGCGGCGGTCTTGACGACCATGGGCTGGCTGGCGGCGTTGCAGGCGAGGTAGACCTTGGCGGAGGCTCCACTGCCCAGCCAGGGACCTCGGTACCCACCATGAGGTCCTGGGCACCGGTGCGATGTCTTCGTCATTGATGCTAACAGTTTGGGACGGCGACATGGTTGCATGCACGGCGACGAGACGATGGAAGAGCAAAGAATCACGTCCTGCATATGCGCAAGCATGAGCTATTTTCCTGCCTCTATTTTGTTTTCATGCTCAAGAAAAGTATGAACTTAACTTTTTGACATGTGAAGACACGACTTTCAAAGTAAATGAAATAAAATCACACAGCTTAAAGCTGTTGAAATGAGTAGCATGCCTTAGAGTCATGTTAGGAACGAGATTAACTTCTTTATGTGAAAGAGTTGACTGAGATTATACACAAAAACATCACTTTGAAGAGCAACAATATAGTCAGCATATTTTGATAATTGCGAAACTGATCCAACTCTTCTTTTTGTGAAAGAGTTGATCGAGAGTAGATGTTTGGAGAATGTTTTGTTGATTGCGAAACTGATCCCTCCGCCACGAGGAGGCCGTCCTGTCCCTTTTCCAAGGCTGCCCCTACGTAGTTCCATGCCTCGCCAGGACGTCACCCACGACGACATCGACGGCGAGGCCTACAACCTCTTCTGGGAGTACGCCCCCACTGGCAGCCTCGCCGACCTCATCAGACGCCACGGAACCGACTACTAGAGAAGCTGGTCTGCCGCCTCGCCCGAGAGATACTTTGCGGCCTGGCCTTCGTGCATGGACAAGGGTACGTGCACTACGACGTCAAGCCATAAAACATCCTCGTCTTCCAAATCAAGTCGGAGAAGGGAACCATCACAAACGTGAAGCTGGCCGCCGCCTCCGTCCTTATGCATAGAAGTAGGGGATTTTTTGTTTTACAATAAAAATTGCATATAAGTAATAGATATATATGCCTATGTATGAATGCCTCATGCTAGCCAACCCAATGAGATAATAAAGTAACTTCTTATATATGCTATATTATGCTAATTAGGGTTGTTTATTGGGCATGTCGATACTAGTTTTTGCGTTTTGTTCGCCTCAAAACTTGGTTCGTTTGCCTTTGTGTCGAAGGATTCGAGTTATTGAGCTGAAATCGAGCTAGCTCTATTTGTCTTTACCTATATAGTCCAAATATACGGTTTACACGAAAATTTATATCCTTATTGAAAATTGTTATTTACTTCTATCATTTTAGACAAATATCTTCAAAAAATTTTGTTATATATGGACAATTTTATATACGGCTAAAGTTAGTTTTCTCAGTAAAATGTCGAACTTTAAGTCGAGTTAAATACAACATACATGAGCCTGGTTTCATTTGTATTGTTGAACTTTTTTCAACTCAAATATTGAGAAAAATAGAGTTGGGTCGAGCTTTGGGCAGCTTTAATTGGTAATGGTTGTTTTTTTTGAAGGAGGTAATGGTTGTTTAATTACAATGCATCGTTGAGTGTATATGAATTGAAGACTCTAAACCAACTAATCTTAATGTATTCGTGTATAAAATAAATTTAAAACTTTTAACTAGAAATTGCCACTTGTCATTGTTGACACTTATAATAAATTTTCCCTCATTCTTAATTAATCAATCAATTAATAAGTTTTGCCCCTATATATATGCTCAAATAATTCTTTATCCTTTGATGGGAATGAAATTAAATGCTTTGGCCCTTGGCTAACAGAATCATCAATTGGGTATCCAATTCGAGGCTGCATTAGTGAAAGATCATATTGAATGAACTTTCTTTCCCTGACCAACTAGTTATGTCACTCAATTTAATTGTACTGTTTTTGTGTCCCCAATAATTATTTAGTAG